>JBAMJV010006129.1:0-20000 GCA_037951105.1 Echinarachnius parma
AGATTGTGTCTCTATAGTACGCGAAGAAAGATACCTGATATAATAACTTGTCATCTCATCACCTGTTGGTATAGCCAACGGATGACAAGCATTTTTTTAAATCAGTAGTTCAGTAACATATATATATTACATATCAATCAATGATCTTTGTCTAACACTTCAAGGAATGGTAACAGCGATGTCCCCTTCCGTCCGCCCTAGGGCCTATACCTGTATAATTATGTCTTCGGCACTCGATGAAAGATCCTTGATGAGTGTGTATTTGACTCAACTCCATGCAGATGGGGCAGGTGGTACACATTAGTGTCTTATTCGCCTTTGTAGTTGGTGTCGTCATTCTATTATATACAAAACTGGAGCAATAGGGGCGAAGGCGGGGGCTCGCCCCCAGTAAGCGCAAACTATTTCCTAGCCCTCAAAACAAATTTCCATTAAAGGTGAATGCCAGTAGTGGGAAACGCCCCACCCCCAAAAAATGAAATGTACGCTCGTATTACCAACCATGTGAAAGAATATAATTTTACTAATATGGGATTATACAAATTTTGCCAAGAAACCACCTACTAATTGATATATTTGCATAATTATAACATTGATCTACTGTACATTGATATCGCCAACGCGGAATCGCCACACGCTACGTGCAAATAACCTCGTGCGTTACACGAGGACTTCGCTATACGGGCTTGTCCCCGGCTTGTCGATATCTCCAGCCCAGCGCTAGCGGCGCGGACATGTGCGAACGGGCGGTGGATTTATAAATTTCACGGGTGGGTATTGGATTTCTTCCGATATTTCTGTATTTAACGATGCTTAGGTTCGGATTTTACCACACAAGCCCTATTTAGATACTTATTCAACAATATTGATCAATATAGATGTTTTCGGATACTTTCCCCAAACTGGTATTGGGCTTTAACATTATCTGAACCCCCGAAAATGACTTGTATAAGAAATATCAACACGAAGTAATAGAACAAGCGTTATGCTTTCAAGTCGCAATCACAAAATACCTTTCATCATTATGATGAAAGGTATTTTGTTTGAATAATGTTTTTTTTTTGTGTGTAGAAAATATGAATATCTCAACGATATGAAGTGTCATTTTCTATTGCCTCCGGGGTTTTGCGTTAGTGATGAAAGATGTTCCACGATGATTCACTTTCGAACCCAGGTGGTACAGGTGACTTTTACCCATATTTTTCATTCATTATGAAACAGCATGAGTTTCCAGGGAGTTCATGCTAGTTGTGAATTCCAAATATCGGTTACGTCCGTGAGGGGGTAACCGATTTATCCGTTAGTAGTATAGTATCCAGCCCAGTGGCGTAGCGTGGTCGGACTAATTGGGGGGGGGGGGGGGGCACGCAAAATTATTGGGGGGCACACCTTATGTATTTCTTTGTTTTTTTCAAAAAATGGCCCCTTATGTTTTCTATTGTTTTTTCAATATTATTGGGGGGCACAGGCCCCCCCCCCCCCCCCGTTGGACTTAACTATTATGGAGAGTAATTTGTAGTCTTGGAATGCAATACATTCAAAAGCAACAAAGCACAATTTATTATTTGAATCAACATTTTAAAAATCCATATTGAAAAAGGACTTTGACAAAAAAAAATCAAAGAAACTAATGGCTTTCCATACTTTTAAAGTTCAACTTAGGATATTTGTGAAACACCCCCTGGGTTCATTGGTCTGCACACATTTGGTCTATTACACGATAAATGAAATTTCACTTTCGCCAAATCACAAAAACTGAACACACCTAAGCGCGTGCCTTCCAATCATGAGGTCCCGAGTTCGAAACCAGAGTGTTCCCACGTGCATGGTGGAAAAAGGGTGTCCACCTTTAATGAGTAGGATACAGCTGTAACAAAATCACGAATACCTAAACGTAGTTAGGTAAACCCTCTTGACTTGCCTACCGGGTACATGATGAGTGACATAGGCGTACCCCGGGGGGGGGGGGGCCGGGGGGGGGGTGGGGGGGGGGGGGGGACGGTCAACCCCCCCCCCCCCTCCCTCTTTGACGAAACATTACTGTTTTTTTTCTCGAATATGTCCGATTTTGCTCCCAAATTAGACTATGACATTATCCACGTTTAGGCCAAACATGAAATAATTTAGCCGTATTATATACTAAAATGGTTTTGCCCGAATCTAAGGTGATTTTTAAAAAATATTATTTTGTCATCGCAGGTTCACCATAGGACATGCATCGGTTGAAGTCTAGATCGGTAGTTCCCTTTTGCATCGTCCGAATGATTACGTTCAGATGGACATGTGCAATTATTATGCATGGACCCCCTTGAATGTTCAACGCGACAAATTGATATCGACATGGCGGAAATTGACATCGTATCACCCGTGACCGCTCTGAACTCTGTTCGCGGCCTTTGTAATTATTGTATAAGGTCCTTTGTAATAATCACTTTATATACTCTGCGTATTCTTCGTCTTCTTCTGATTAATCTGCCTCCTTCAATCCCGAGGATTCTTAATAATAGCCCTTCTTTAACCATGTCTGGATACAACATTTCCCATACTTAATTGATATCATATGAAATTATGACAATATAATAATATCTAATCTATTTTCAACACCTTTTTAATCTCTCCGCCAAATTTAACTCGTCTAATAACTTGGCTAGACGTTTGAAGGTTTATTTCCCCTATACCGTTTATATCTAATTGAAATCATATGACACTGGGTACTCAGATCAAAAACTGTAATTGACATTGCATCATAATTATACCCATTATTTCGACGGCTTATTATACTCCCCCAAGTTTTTAACATATTTTTATGATATCTCTTTAATTGCTTATTAATTGTCTTATCTTGTATCTTGTAAAAAATTACAATAAGAATGCATTCATAATTGCTCGAATTGTGTTCTTATTTATCATAGCCGAATTATTATATATTAATTTCGACTGAAGTCAAACTTTTATATATTTTTATATATGCATGTTTAATACTTCCAATGCTATAGTCTCCTCAATTGGTTTTATTTTCTCATTATTTAAAAGTAATATTGCTGAGATATTTATTCTTCCCTTGTAGGTATTGTATGTTATCCACGTAGATTTTGTTTTTACCTTGAAAGAAAAATAATGCATATCTGTCTAGACCTACACGTATGTCCTTTCTTTATGTTAACATTTATTTGTCAAATGTAAAATAAACATACACTTCATTAGACATTAAAGGGATCTAGTAACATTGTCCAAATTCTCAAAATCCAATTGGAATTCTAGCGGTTCGCTCATACCTTGTTGTATTCATATACTCAATATAAGAATGGGACAGGTTTCGGTTTTTCGAATTTCCCTTTCGTTAAAAAGATATTTACGAATGAAGTGTTCAGATGTTAAACTATCCGCTGGATATGTCGTAATATCACTTTGCATTTTTGCTCATTACCCGGCCATATAATGTCCATTTAACTTGACATTTTCACACAATACCCAGTGGATACCAACAATATACATTGCATCAACCATTCATCACTTTTTGCCCATGACAACAAAGTTACTAGATCCCTTTAACACATTATAACCGCCTTTTACTCCCTCCCCTATGATTTAAACGCCACATTTTATTAATCCCTCAAGATTGCTGACTAAATGTTATCACTATAACATTTACAATTGCGTTTGATTTATCATGACATTTATGAATATTGAGAAAACGAACAAAATGAAGAAACTTTATTATTATAAACATTAACTTCACAGTCATGGAAATTGGTTATTATAATAATAATTCATATTGTTGCTTCATCCCTCAAGATACGAGCGCCATATTTGGTAGTAATCCCTGACTACGCTGACTAATATTGATCCAATAGTGTTTGTTTGCCTCTACGTTTATATTGATCAACCTAAAAAAATATATAAAAAACATAAACTTAATTTGTAACTTGACTAGCATTACAGTGATATTATATTGTTTCTTCATTCCTCAAGATTTGAACACTATATTCATTTTTTATTATTCCCTTTACATCGCTGACCGATATTTTACCCCTAATGTTTGTATGTCTTCTATTAGGCAGCCTCATATCAAATAAACATAAACTTATATAGAAGTTTACAATCATAATATATTTGTACTCCTTCCCAATGATTTTAACGCCATACTTTTTTGTATTAATCCCTTAACATCTCTGACTAATATTTAACCAAATAATGTTTTTTTGTCTTTCTTTTGTATTCATTATATATAATAAACAAACAAACAAACAAATACCGTGGCATGCTGTGGAGGGGCAGTACCTTGATAATATTATGTCTGTCTAGACCTAGATACCGCTTCCTCTCAATATTGAAATGATTAAACAAAATCACAAGCAAAATCAGCATTGCGTCCATTGTGACCGCCTTTTGGCCCTCCTTCAAGATTTCAAAGGTAACAAAGTAACAGTGTCAAAATCCACACAACCTACTTTGAACTCTAGTGGTTGTCTCATAGCTTGTTATATTTGTATTACCAATAAATGCATGGAACAGGTTTTGGTTTTCCAAATTCCCTTCCGTTATAAAGATAATTATATGATTGAAGTGTTCAGATCCATGATTATCTAGTGGATAATCATAACTGTGTACAAAATCAGTCACTGAGTAAGCGAATATCACTTTGCATTTTCGCTCATTACTTGGTCATCATTACATTTATTTACCATGTAATTTTCACACATCATTCCGCGGGCACATCAGATTACCGAAATGTGTGTGCACATGGCAACAAAGTTTCTAGATCCCTTTAAACGTTCCCCTCACCTCGCCGAGAATAAAACATTCCCCCCTATTATCATGCGAGTATATGCATGCTATATTCAAATTCAAATTCAAATTCTAATTAAAATTAAATTTCCAATTCAAATTATTATTGCGATTGTGACTGATATTACCTCCTCCCCCGTCAACCCCAAAGATGTAAACTCCACTTTTACAGTGTCGTGATATATTGGTTCCGGCCTTCGTCTTTCAATACGAAGATCGTGGGTTCGATTCCCAAACACGACATACATGTACGTGTTTGATCGTCGCATTTCATCAATATATGTAAATACCTACTTACATGAGGATAGGGACATCTTGCTAATAAAGCGTGACCGTTTTTAACCCCATACCTCCCCCATCCATACGCCATTTTAAATAGTATTTAAAGATAATTTCCCGTTATGACTAATACCATCTGGAAATTAGTATAGGATCCCTGTACCTGATTTATATAATCCCCATGAGCTTTAAAATGGTTTCACTATAGTTCATCTTTATACCTGTCTAGTCGTAACATATTTTGCATTAGCCAATTTTTATTGTGACCGTTTGTAAACCCAGGCCTCTCATATCCCTACACCATGCATCTTCGCCTATTAAGTCCTCCTTTCTGACTAATATGCAACTGGAAATTAGTATATATTAGGGTCCTATGTTTGTGATTTGTTATAATCCCAATGAGCTTTAAAAGTGTTTCAGTATAGATCATCTTTATACTTGTCCGTTTTTAAACCCATTCCTCCCGTATCCTTATCCGTATACTATGTAATTCCACTTTCGTTGTCTTTATCATGTTTATACTGAGTAATACTCATCTGGAAATTAGAATATAGGGTCCCATGTTTCTGATTTGTATTATCCCCATGAGATAAGGAGGATTCCAGTAGTTCATCTGTATAACTGTGATATTTTCTTCATAATGTCATATTGAATTCACAACAATCATAGCCGTCGTGACTGCTGTCACTTGTACCTTAAAGGTAACGTTCAGACGAATTCAAGCTTCTAATGATTGAAAGACAGATATTCTAGGTCAGTAAACACAATTTTGTATGAAAAAAAGTATGATTGTGGGTTCTTCTAATTGGTTTTGAAATTCTAATGACACGAATTCGCGAGCGAGCTTGTTCTCTCCCATAATGCACCAATTTGTGACGTTAGAGACTCACTATGCGCCTATTTATGTGTTTTCACTGCATCGTTTGTGTTCTTTTGATCGGACCAATACAATGCTCGAACTTCGATCATGAATAGTTTAGTCCACGCTGCGCCACTGACCGTGCCTTTGACCATTACTGCATTGTTGAACCGTATGAAAATACTTGCCTGCTCGATATTGTAACACGTTTGGCTTTCATCGGAATTTGAATAGACACAAAGTTTTGTAAACGTGGTTATTGAATTTACTGGCTCTGCATGACCGGCTATTATGAATGACACATGCAGTGATCACAATGCAGTGGCACCGGATTCAAGCCTACTCAAGAAATTGAGCAAAGCGAGGCTGCTACGTAAGGGTCTCATGATTGTGTGCGGTAAATTTAATTATTTCCTCAGAGTTAATGACATTAGAAACATCTCTTAGAAATCAACCAAAGTGAGTCAAATCCTGAAAATATTCAAGCACATCCCTAGATTTATTTCCAATATACTGTATTTAAAAAATAAATCGTCCGGAATGTCCCTTTAACAACCTCCAAGATTTGGCTTGGGTATTATTCTTCAGATCGCTGACTTATTCTGTCAGGCACGTACCGAGTAGGTATTTCAAACATTTTAATTCTAAATATTACATTTCAAGGCAGTTTTTGTAAACTTTCTACATGCACACATAATTTTACTGTATAATCATTACATTATTTCACTTTGAGAGGGGATAAAACCGACTATTTTATTCCTTTTTTTTAGGGGCTTACTAAAATGGTTAATTTTGTTAATTAATTAATTTATTGTTTGATTTATTCATGATCAATTTGTTTTACTTTAAACCAATCTATAAAACAAGCTTACACATATAATTGCCGCATTCATCCACATTGACATGATCGAAAATAAGCTTATATAGTGATACGTCAAGATCCCATATAATTCATTAATCACATGCATATTGTTGCATTTACGAACAAATTAATATTATAATTATGATTCTATGAGCAGTGTGACTATAATAGTCTACCATGACACTCAGAGGGTTTAACATTATCCCTTACACCTGCCTCGCGTCTAGACCGGCCCCTCCTAACTTGATCGGTATTTCCCCCCAAATCTATGTCCAGCTGACCAATTCCAGATTCTCTTGCTTAAAGTTCAGAATTAATCATCATTCATGTTTCTAATTTCGGCAAATATTATGACCAATTTTTTCCCCGACGGGCGCTACCGCCGATGTGCTATTTTGATTAAAAACTCACGAGGCATGTTTCTGTTAACTTGTACTTTCCGTTATATAGTTTCGCTTCATTTGTTCGCGATTTCAGAGCGTATCGCCGGTACGTCACTTTTCTACGAATTCGTCGTGTAGTAAAAACTCATGAACGATACAAATCTTATGAACTTGGAATTGATTTTGAACCGTCTTGTTGAGGTTAAAATCCACAAGCCGTTATTGGGGAAGATTGTAAATCAAACACACAAACAAACAAACAAACAAACAGCCAAACAAACAAACAAACAAACAAACAAACAAACAAACAAACAAACAAACAAACAAACAAACAAACAGACAAACAGACAAACAAACAAACAAACTAACAAAAAAAAACAAAAAAAAACGAACGAACGATCAAACAAAAGACATTTAACATGAATGATTATCAGACAAATAGTGGACAAACGTGCTTGGTTTAGGCTCAATTAGATTATGTGATAGATACGGGAACTTGTCCACACAACATCGCTGATTACTGATGACATTTTTGTGAATGAATTATTTTTCATCAGAAACTCATCTAAATTTAGTTACGGATTTGTTGTACTCCCAAACATTAGAACGTGGTAGGTATTTCCAGACGGATTTGGCGTTCGTGTTGGTGTTTTGTGATGTGTGTTTGAGGAGAAGGGGGGGGGGGGGGGGGGGTAATATTGCCCTGAAGAGAAATGAAAGGGAAGAAAAGGGTTAGTACTTAAAATAATTTAGTTTATGATTATTTAACACCACGAGGAGCTGGTGTGGGCAGTTCCCTTGACACCATGCATAGCTATGCTAATAGCTGAACCGTCATTTTGTTAGGGCCAGGGAACCTGTCCATAGAAAATTGTCGAAGCCGAGACCGGGTTAGTACATAAAATAATTTATTTTATGATTATTTAACACCACGAGGAGCTGGTGTGGGCAGTTCCCTTGGACCATGCATAGCTATGCTAATAGCTCAACCGTCATTTTTTTAGGGCCAGGGAACCTGTCCATAGAACATTTTCGAAGCCGAGACCAAGAACTTTCAACATTTTCGAGGCCGAGACCAGGATTCTTCAACATTTTTGAGGCCGAGACCATATTTTCTTCACAATTTTCGAGGCCAAGACCAGGATCCTTCAAAAATTTCGAGGCCGAGACCATTGGTAATGATGGTTGAGACCGCTAAAATGTGGTTTCAAGACCAGGGGGGGGGGGGGGGGGGGTTCAAACCCCCCCAAAAAACAGTCATTTTTTGGTCAAAGGGGGGGGGGTTGAACCCCCCAACCCCCTCCCCTGGGTACGCCTATGGTGGACACAATATTTCATGGGCTGAGGTTATTTGCCCTAATAACATAATCTTTCCTGTCTCTAAGTCTAACAAACTGAAATGTTTTTTTAAAATCTGCAAATGAGGTGGTTCTTGCCTAAATATGAGGATTTTCCTATACGAAGCGATTCTGTCCGAATGTCAGACGATTTTGCCTGGATAAAGTGATTCCCACAATTATCAGCTGATTTTGTCCATGTAGTGTTGTCTTCAAAACTCTCGGACAGGCATCGTATGCCTATGTTCGACATAACAGCGTTAATTTCGCAGCAGCACGGAATAGGTATTCATTTCCACATCGCACCTTGTCAGTCGCCAGTGCGATGTAATTTCAAACCCTATACTCAAAAAAGAAAAGAGAAAAAACACATATAGGCCTATCAAGATTAAAAGAAGAAAAGAAACATCGCCTTAAGAAAGTAAAATGTAGGTTGGCATGTTGACCCTTCGTGAAATTAAAATACCTTGTTCTAATTCTTGACACACAAAACTAAATGTTTACAGTTGGCAGTTGGCCCACTTTTGGGGGTTTTAAGTTAATAAAATGACCATACATAAAGTCCTTACGCGTTATCGTTGTTGTTGTTGTATTCAGATTATTAACACAAGCGTATAGTAGTTGTGTATATGATTTAATAACTGAGGTTGCCTGCTATAATTCATTCTATGGAAAGCACAGTCCCAGGGAGACAAGTTACTGCAGGATGTCGTAATTAGGGAATACCCCTGTATTGTCCGATTGTACGCCCGATTACCTATATAAAAAACAGCTCAAAATACAACAGCAACAACAACAACAACAATATCGTTACTATCAGCAAACCTACAAAAAACAGTAACAAGACGACGACAAAACAGCAACATAAAGAACAACAACAGCAGCACCAACATTATCATCAATATCATCAAACCCTTGTCTCCCTTTAAGTAATTAAGTAAAATAAAATTTAAAGGGGTAGTTTAGTTTTGGTAAGGCTGAACTTTAGTAGCCAAAACCTGCACAGTTACATTATAAACTAATAGTAATAACTCCACCATGCTCGAAATATATACAAAATTACAAACGACTAAGTAAAAAGCCTGTTATCATTCAAAAAGAGCCATTAAAACACAAGAGGGCGCTTTTTAAAAAGGCATTGGTTTCCACGATTTTTCATACAAAATTATGCATGTGATGTTTTATTGATATAATGATTAAATAGCGAGTTCATCAACAACTATTTTAAAAACGCTTTTGAAAATTTTTGAAAAAGTGCAAGCATTTTTTTATTTTTTTCTAAAAATCACTAATTATTTGGGCCCCAAATAATTATAAGATCAGATATATTTATTGATATTTCAGCCGTTTCTGGGTCGATTTTGACCAAATAAAGTTTATTCTGCCATTAAAATTGTATGTTCTCTCAAATTCGACACTCAGTTTTGCATTACCTCACAACAAAATTGTGATGTGCAGCGCCCTCTCTACCAAAACTAAACTACCCCTTTAATTTTGGGGCACGGTTCTATTACTATGTTTATAACACACAATTTTCCCTTCTTTGTAATCGACAATATGATTAATATGATTAAGTGGATATTAAGTAAGCATTTCATTTGTGAAGAGCGCTATGATATACGCGTGAATATAGAATAGGCCGAAGTCTTAGTGACAGTTATTATTTTTGGTTATCATCTATAACTCAAACATGGAAAATATCGGCCCACTTATTCTGCCCCCCTGCATGGTTTATGTTGATCCTGGTGGGGATTGGGGCACGCACTCCGAAATAAATGTTCCTATTAATATACAAAATATAGCCTGTCCATCTAATAATAAGTTACCCCACGTCGCTGCGCCTGTCCAATGTTTCACAATACGGCAAGTGCCATTATTCTGTACAAATACCATTAATCAGAATCATAGTTTCTCAGAATTGTACACAATTAAAAATGTATGCGCAAGCATAGATCAAGGGTTGTTATGCAAGATGCAACATAGCAAAATATTGTATTTAAAAGTCGGGGCGTTTAAAGGATTACCCCCATACCAGGCCAGTTTCGTCCCAAGAAAGTTAAAGAATGACATTTCTTGCTCTGTGCAACTTAAATATTCCATTCTTTATCGCCACCTGCGGAAAACATATTACTTTGTTTTTTCCTCAATGACCATTCATTTGACACTGGCACTGGAAAGGACCATTCGTCAAGTTTGCAACAACTGTTCATCGAAGAAAAAAATTATACGCCAGAAAGTCAATATATTTTTAGCAGCACGTCTGCAATGCGTGTTTGTTTGCTTGCTTGGCTTCATTTGTGCGCTTTTTCAAAATAATACACAATCATAATACAGTCAAACATAATATAGCAGCCAACCTGCCTGTATAGTGGCCACCAAAACACTGTGATCTTATGCGGAGAAAAATCAATTGAGTCCACCTGTCTACAGTGACCACTTTTCTTGTCTCCCACAAGATACAGGTTTGACAGGAGTACATATAATTTGCGAATATGCCTTCATACGTACACAAACCTGTAGCTTATAATAGTTTCAGATGTAAATTCGCTTACATCTGCTTCAGAAACAAATTTTCTTCTATAATTTTTATTGTCAACCACACCCTGGCTGTTGATGACGAGTGTGGCATAACTAACCTGTTTTGTTGAATACTTACTTGGACATTTACCATAAGCTAAACAACACGGCAGACAATGGCAGAAGAGAAACGAGGAAGCTCCAAGTAATTTTCGTGGAGTTAGACACTTTACTTGGATCACTTTAAGGAATCCCTCTGCAATTTTTTGGGGTGAACATTTTCGAAAGGGTAGCATTTACTTTATCACTGTATTTTTGTATTTGTATCAATTTTTTTCTTTCCGAAATCACAATCTAAAACATTACAAAGAATAGAAACAATAAATGTACATATTTCACTGCATATAAAATAAAATTGATTCGGAGGGATGGCCCATTCAGCGTCGTCTTTGTAGACATATGGATGGTCTTACATGGGGTCGTTGATGTCGCTGTATAAAATGAAAAAAACACATATATATTACAAACATTTATTTCCTTCTCGATTGTTTTTTTAGAAACAGGAAGGTGATTCGTCATGCCAAATTCCTTTGATAGCTTCACACAGAAATATGAAACAATGTAAACTATTGTTCATATTTCGGTGAAGCTGTCAAAGGAAATACTAAGGAATTCCTCTTCGGATATGGTTGCATGAACAATGTTTAACAGATCAATATTTTTGACCTACTTATCTTGCGTATTTTGTTTTAAATTCTTTCATTTTAGCTTTTTGCAGTGTATGAGAGAAAACACATTACTAACTATTTCCTTCTGGGATGTTTTTAGGAAAAGGAAGGCAATTCGTCATACCAAATTTGAAATGGTATTTTAGATATTAAGGAATTCCTTTACGGATATGGTTACATGAACAATGTTTAACGAACCAATATTTTTGATCTACTTATCATGCGTATATCTATTTTTATTTTCGATTGTCGCGGTATGAGAGAAAAAAACCCAAAGTATTAACACTAAATATTTTCTTCTGGGATGTTTTTAGGAAAAGGAAGGCAGTTCGTCATACCGAATTTGAAATTATATTTGAGTTATTAAGGAATTCCTTTACGGATATGGTTACATGGACAATGTTTAACAAATCAATATTTAAGATCTATACTTAAAGGGACAGGTCCACTTTTTACAAAACGTCTGAACAGCTTTCAGTTGACGGATGGGGATCAATGTAACACGCAAAACAAAAATCAGAGCGAACAGCCCTCTAATTTGGATTCTACGAATGAAAAACGAATGCGTTCCTCCATTTAAACTATGTATCGGTCAATAAAGGAGTTCAACTGATTTATCATAATATTACAACAATAAAGTACTAATTCTCGTAAAGGTATTGTGAAGCCGACATTTGTTAACGTATGTCACGGAAAAAGATTTCAAAAAGAAAGAATATATAATTACATGTAGTCAGTTTAAGCGATGTTTGGGTATTTTGCTTGGTAAACGCTCACACATAAGTACTTATGCGCGAGTCACGTAGCTAGCGCGGGTCACGTAGGGGTCATGCATACCGATCTGGCACTCCGTGAAATCTATGTACAAACTTACTCACCGGCCGAAAATACGTATGTACCTAATTAACCGACGTCCCTCAGTTTATTCAGTTTTAGGTATATAACTCCACGAAAAAGAGATTTCAAGCCCTAATTTGTTCAGGCATGCTATTAAATGACATTTCCTTTCATATAAGACAATAACCTCGCAACTTTGGAATTTTGGCTTGCAAAAGTGGATCTCTCCCTTTAAAGGGACAGTCCCTCTTTTACAAAACGTCTGAACAGTTTCCAGTTGACGGATGAGGATGAATGTAACACACACAAAACAAATCAGATCGAACAGCCCTGTAATTTGGATTCTACGAATGAAAAACGAATGCGTCCCTCCATCAAACTATATATCGGTCAATAAAAGAGTTTACCTGATTTAGCATAATATTACAACAATATTGTACTTATTATTGTAAAGGTATTGTGAAGCCGACATTTGTAAAGGTATGTCACGGGAAAAAATCTCAAAAATGAAGAATATATAACAACATGTAGTCAGTTTAAGCGAGCTTTGGTTATTTTGTTTAGTATTCGGTCATGCCATTGTTATATAAGCGCGGGTCACGTAGGGGTCACGCTTAGCGTTGTGGTACTCCGTGGAATCCGTGTACGAACTTCCTCACTGGGTGAATACACGTATAGTGCAGAATTAACCGTTGGACGATGGTTTATAAGTTTTAGCTCTATAACTCCACGAAAAAAAGATTTCAAGCCCTACTTTTTTCAGGCATGCTATTAAATGACATTTTCTTTCATATAAGACAATAATCTCGCAACTTTTGAAATTTGGCTTACAAAAGAGGGTCTACTTTGGCTTGTCGCAGTATGAGAAAAACAAGCATATTAACAATAAATATTTCCTTCTTGGTTGTGTGTGAGAAGAGGAAGGCAATTCGTCATACCAAAATATGAAATTAAATTCCTTTACGGATATGGTATACATGAACAATGTTTAACAAATCAATCATTCAGATCTATTTATCATTCATATTTATTGTGTTGTTTTCACGTAATAGTTTGTCGCAATATGATTGACGATAAATATTTCCTTCTTGGCTGTGTTTGGGAAACGGAAGGCAATACGTCATGCTGATGTCCGAATATTTTTGCCAAAATACGAAATTATATTTAAGATTTTAAGGAATCCCTTTACGGATAATATGGTTACATGGACAATGTTTAACAAATCAATATTTACGATCTACTTATCATGCGTATATTAATGTCCACTTTGGCCACTTTGGTTTGTCGCAGTATGAGAAAAACAAGTAGATTAACAATAAATATTTCCTTCTTGGTTGCGTTTAGGAAAAGGAAGGCATTTTGTCATGCGGACGTCCGAATAATTTCTTCACCGAAATATAAAACAAAATAATATCTACAACATGTCCCAAAATTAATTACAACGCGACTTTCTGCAACGATAACTTTAAAGATAGTAGATCAATCAGAATGATATTTTAGGGTATGAACTATAACTTATTACCTACATCTTGCAGAAAACCCTATTCGATTTGCTTCAGTGGTCATGGAGAATGAGGATCTTTTGTCAATCATGTTAAGCCCGGCGCAGACAGAGCCGACTCGACCCGATCCGACTGGTTTTAATCAGGCTAGAGTTGGGCCCGGTCGGTCGGAGCAGATTTATCGTGTTGAATCGGCCACAACTGGCATCCGACTGTCTCTCGACTGGCAAAATGTGTGTCGCGAGGCACTTAAAACTGAGACGATCGGAATGACAACCAGTCGAGTCGGCTCTGTCTGCGCCGGGCATTAGATGTCCCTTCCCTCCAGGTTTTGTAAAGTAAGGAGACGTGTTGTCCATTGTGTTCACGCGTTATGAACGAAAATGGACACATGACATGATTGACAAAAGATCCCCATTCTCCATGACCACTGAAGCAAATCGAATAGGGTTTTCTGCAAGATGTAGGTAATAAGAATATAGTTTCATACCCTGAAATATCATTCTGATTGATCTACTATTTTAAAGTTATCGTTGCAGAAAGTCCCGTTGTAATTAATTTTGGGACATGTTGTATAGAAATCCGGAAGACAGGTGAGGTATTACGGAATTCCTCTGCTGAAAAGTTTGTCTGCATTGGTTGGCAAAGCTACAGTTCTTCAGCTAGACAAAATTAGATATTTAATTTTAGTAAATGTTTCATGGTGCGTCCGGTCACCTATTCCCGGCCACCCCTCACTATCTTGCGTCTTCTCTGATTACAATGCACACGTGAATAACCGTCAATCAACGATCACAGATAAAGAGTAGGAGTTTGTTTAATCATGTTAAATGGATGCTGATCTGCCGAACTGCTCGTTGAAAACATGATGACAAATAAGGAATTATTGGCTTGTTGCGTCTTTCAAAATGTCATGATAATGTATTTGGTCCTACGGCAGACCGAATTGCACGTTTAATTTTAGTAAATATCCCAGAGTGCGTCCGGTCTCCAATTCCCGACCACGTACCCTCGCTCTCTCTCCTGTCACTTATCGCTTACAATACCCCAATGAATGGCCGTCCATCAACACTTACACAAATAGATTATGAATGCGTTTAATCATGTGAATTGGATGCTGATCTGCTTGTTCGTTGCGTCTTACAAAATATCATGATATTCATTTTGTCCTACGGCATACGAAATTTAACGTTGATTTTTTAAAGTAAATATCCCAGTGTGCGTCCGGTCTCCTATTTCCGACCGACCTAAATGCGAATTACAATGATATTCATGATAGTAATTTGGTACTGCAGGCAGACGAAGTTCAATATTTAAATTTAGTAAACATCCCAGAGTGCGTCCGGTCTCCAATTCCCGACCACCTCACACTCTCCTGCCACTTATCGCTCACAATACCCCGTTGAATTGCCGTCTATCAACATTTACATATATAGAGATTTGGAGTTTGTTTAATAATGTTAACACGGATGCCGATCTGCTCGTGATGAGATGATTTAAATATAACAATCCGACAAATAAGGAATAATAGTTGGCCTGTTTCGTCTTACATAATGTCATGATATTCATTATATCCTATATATACGGTAGACAAAATATAATTTGTATTTTGTAGTAAGGAGCACACGGTGTGTCCTGCCACCTATTCCCGACCGACCGAACAGCGTGTTACAACAATAGTTGGTACTCTGGTCAGGCAGATCAAAATAATGCGATATCTAATTTTTTAAGTATTATATCCCAGGGTCCGTCCGGTCACCCATTCCCGACCACCCCTCTCCCTCTCTCTCTCTCTTTCCCTCGCCACTACTCGCTTACAATACCCCAGTGAACGGCCGTCCATCAGCAGTCACAAATATAGATTCTACGAGTCAGTTAATCATCTTAATATATAAAGTTGGAGAAGGGTTTTGGTCCTGTTGCGGAGGAGCGAATTCCACTCGGTACCGATGCCGTCGTTCGTCGTTCGCTGCTTTTTCGTGCGCTAGAAATTTCACGTCAAAAATAAAAAATAGTTTTCCCCCAGAAAAATTAATTGCTTAGAAACTAAATACAAATGCGTAGTTGAGATTTCAATTAATGTTTTTTAAATCGTAAACAACGTGGGTAAATTTCCCCACTGCTCGCTGACATGTTTTTTTGGCATTGCCGTTCATCACCGCGAGGAATTCGTTTGCCGTTCGGTGTAATTTCTCGCTGTAATAGTTGTTAGGGAAAAAAACAAATTATATTTATGTACTAGGCAAGTTATTAGTCTTGAAAGCGGAAACAAATTTGTAGTGTAAATGTAGATAAATGTTTTTAAAATCGTAAACAATGTGGGTAAAATTCTGTGTAGTTTGACATCGGGCCGTGATACACATACACATATAGGTCAGATTCAGTGGCCATAGGTCAGATTCAGTGGCTAATTACAGAATGTGTATCTCGGCCCGATGTAAAATTCATTTCTGTGGATTTGCCGATTTGAATTGGACAACTGAGTATCTGAACTAAAGCCATGCAAGCGTATTACATGCATGTAATATCGTTCAGATACTCGATCGTTCGTCGGATCGGGTCGAGTCGGATCGTGCAGTTGTGTTCAGAAATGTTCGAGCTGGACCTATTTACTAGTAGATGTGAGCTCCACGTACAAATACCATTATTTGGTGATATTCTGGTGAAATATGATATGAGACGGCCATTCCAGAAGTGACGGCGGTGATTGCATTTTACAATAATCATGGGTAAGTGATTTATACGATTTTTGTGTGTATGCTGTAGTTTATTTTGCGTGCTTACCCCCGTAGGCTACTCATTCGGTGTGTGATCGGCGGCGATTTCTTCCCCGAGGGTTCTGGCATATGAGCCGTGGTAGTTTTCGTAGTATTGTATACGGGTTGCACTGTGGGGGATAAAGTGCTGGGATTCTTGTAGAAGCATTTTGTTTTTGCAGTGTGAGTGCGAGACACCGAGAGAAATAGGGTCAATTTGAATATAATATGATGAATTTCAGGAAAGGTGCGATACGCCATTTATTGTCCATTTCAGAAGTGCAATACGCCATTAGGGTATAGCCTATACTATAGTAGGGTTCATTACAAAAAATGGTACGCCATGGCATCAGGGTCCATACAGAAATAGTGCGATACGCCATTTAGGGCTTTTAGGGTCTATTCAGAAATAGTGCGATGTCAGTTAACGTCACATTTTTTCGCTGTTATTCTGTTAATAGTAATACCTTACGAGGCTTACCTGTATCATTCAAATACTCAAATTATAACCGGCAGGTAGTGCTGTAACTGACCTGTAATACCTTACCTGTATCATTCATATACTCAAATTATAACCGGCAGCCGGCAGGTACATGTATCTTTATTTCCTTAACTACAATATTAAGTACAATGTCAATGAAAACAAATTTGTACATATCCTAGGCTACTGTCCTACATTGAATTTGTATTGTAACGTCAGTTACCGTGGAATTGCCCAAGTGTGTTTTATGCAATAGAAATCATGCTGCGCTCTAACTGCATGTATGTTGCAGTAACGTCTTCGCCTATATACTGTTCGTGCATATCATATCTACATACAGAATCGCATGCGCAAGTGCATATTTGTTTCGCTTGGTGTGGCATGCAGTGTACATTAATTGCAAGGGGTGTTTGCGCATTCACTTTGACGGCACTTTGACCTGGTTATTAATTGTCACGACCGACGCTACCGATATTAAATAGAACAATAGTACCATGTAGTTTGTCATGTGTAACATGCAGAGTATTTTACACATGACAGAAGAACAGGTATGGCGTTATGTGATGGCGTAATCAATGTACATTGCATAAGTGTAGTAGCCGCGCCAAAAAAAGGCACTGACGCAATGCGATTCTGTACGTAGATATAATATGAACAAGTGCCCCCCCCCCCCCCCCCCCCCAGGATATTGCC
The DNA here is from genome assembly GCA_037951105.1 of Echinarachnius parma. NCBI lineage: Eukaryota > Metazoa > Echinodermata > Echinoidea > Clypeasteroida > Echinarachniidae > Echinarachnius > Echinarachnius parma. Next base: position 18,023 of record JBAMJV010006129.1, read on the forward strand.
GCCTAATCTTTTAAATAGCCCCCAAAATTTAGTAGGTAGCCCCTAAAATTACCATGGTGTTATATTAAATATCTTGTGATAAGATATCAGATTGAAAAAGTAACCCCGTAAAAAAAAATAATAATAATTCCTGCATTGGACCCCACCTCAACCTCTTTTCAAAATTGATTGGTTTGTATTGCCAAGGTTGAGGTTTGTCATCCTCAATAAACGTTTTTCCATGATAATCTATTGTACTATCTTATAATTTGTAATCCAATAGAGCTCAATCTGGACTGAAACAGAAATCTATTTATTTCTTTTTGCAGATATGCCCATCCCATCGTGTAACACAATAGTTGTACAGGCTAACACCGCTGGGCGCTGCAATTCCATACTTCTCCACAGGCTTGGTGGAATACGGAATCTGACACGACATTGCAGTCTGTTGATGACGGAACCAGCGAGCAACTTTACATCGCAACATTTCTTCAGATATGCAAATCTGTTTACACCAGTTGAGCAAAGAAAGGAATTTCCAGACAGGGCGTGAAGAAATTACAGTTACATGGGACATGTAACATGTTACATGTTCATCCATACCTGCACGGAAGGTTCTTCAGCATAGTACTGATCGAGAAGTGAAGCACATTATGTGAGTTCTTAATGAAAAGACCATTCAAATACATTTTGGGAGACAAAACCTCTGCTCTGCATCGTACTACACTACAGGCTATAACCTGGATGATCATCTTCAATTGTCCTCTTGCACACGATTTCGACAGATGATCATGATTTCTGGGAGAACGTCGCAAATGCGAAAAGGACATTTAAAATTCCAGTTTGCAATTCAATTTCTGAGTATCTTTCTTGGGAAGCGTGACGGCAAGAATACTACACCATTAGATCCGGTTCTTTGATCATTGCCAAGTGTGCAAAGAATTCTTCTCATTTCAAGATATTCAAAGGGATACATATTTTTAGCGATGATGATAAAAATAATAACCTTGAACCTTGTCAAAAAAATGCACCTCATTTGAATTATCTATTTTCACGACTTCATTATCTGCACCCCCATACCAAGTTGGAACTTTAAGGTGTTCTTACTGTGTTGGAGCAAGCCGGCTAGAAGCCAGTCGCACAATATACATGGGCCACTCGGTAGCACAGGTCGGTAATTTTTTACTTTGAACTTCTCATTTTGGGATCGATGATTCTCATTGAGCATTTATAATGCACTATTGTGGGACTATACACTTATATCCTAGATAGGACTTCCTCAAACTATGCTCTCCCACAATATATGAGAGACAGAGTAGACGAAAATCAAACTTTGCATTGATATAAACTCTTTAAAAGGAAATTGATCTTCATTTTGTCAGTTTCCTTGAAGTCAAAATTTAAAAAAAGAAGTTGTAGTTATTTCTTGAATTCCAAAAAAACAGGTGGAATAATTCCATATAGGTGTTTTCATTAAGACTAACTTTTAAAAATGCTAAATTATGGACTTAATTCTAAGAAGCCTAGAGGCCTTTGCCCATTATGCCCCCCCCCCCTCCCCCTGTGATTTGTTTGAATACTTCTAAATGCACCTTACTTGACATCTGTGCTACATATTAATTCATGAACGATAAACTTTTGAGAATTATAACAAATATTATAGTTGCATTACATTTTTTAAAATCTCATATGTAAGAAATATGCATAGCAAAGCAAATTTCAGTGATTTTATTTATGAATAATAGTGTCGCTCACAGAAAAATGCAAAGCGATATAAAAGTGCTTTTGATTTTTCTTTTGGTAATGCAAATTTTAAAAAGCAGGTCAGTTTGAAAACATGGTTTTTAGGGAAAATTAATATCAATTGTATTTATGAATTAGTTGTTTTGTATTCAAAGTTGAAATGGCTGTAGATTCATCATTGATCATTTAATAAGCTACCAATACCATACATACTTGCCCGCTAACCACAGGCATCACTGCTTCACAGTTGTCTTTA
>JBAMJV010006129.1:22500-55061 GCA_037951105.1 Echinarachnius parma
TTTGTTTTTGAAATTTCTCATGTATTTTTTTGTTATTTTTTTAAACTCATGTTATCTAATGTTTTTTTCAATGGAATAAATTATTGACCATTTTCCAACCATTTTTAGCCCAAAATTAAATTAATGCAGTGATTAGAATGAAAAATAATGAAGGTTTTGTGTATTTCAGCAAAAATTAATTCCATAGGATTTGTACACAAATCACGAAAATAGCGATTTATGGGTCTAAATTCACCACAAAATTGTATGTGCCTTCGGAACAGTATACCCAGATGTCGCAAATTTGGTCTCAAAAGTTGCGCAAGACTTCAATGAAAAAAATCATGCGGCAATACCTGCGCGTGTTGCGGAATTATCACGCTAAACGTCAAGGGAGGGGGGGGGGGGGGGGGGGGGGGTGCATTCCACCCCCCGGCCTGGTATGGGTTAAAGGGATCTAGTAACTTTGTTCATATAATATAAAAATCTATCAAAGGGTTCATAAAATGTGAATTTCTAATAAGTCCACTGAATGATTTATGAAAATTGAATTCCATGGTAAATGAAAGTCATATGGCTGAAAAATGAGCATAAAATAAAATGATAAATCATTACATTACACTTGCTTTGTACATGTTTTCATAATGCGTTTATAGGTATGCGTAAGTGTTGTATGCGTGTATCGATCTGTATGCAAATGTGGGTACATGTATGTGTGCGTTTATGTCATGTGTAATGTGTATGCGTATGTGCATTTAATTAAATATGTGTACAATTATTATTATATATGTGTGTGCAAGTATGTATACATTTGCGCATGTTTGTATGTGATACTTAATGTATGAAAGTCTGCGTATGTGAAAGTATGTATTGATCAGTTTACGTTTGCATGTGTATGCATTTATACATTTGTGTATGTTTGTGTGTGCGTATATTTGTGCGTGTTTGTATGCATGCATTTAAGCATGTCTGTGTATGTTGTGGCTGTGTGGGTGTTTTGCATATAAATACAGTGGAACCTCATTATCACAAAATCTGTTGTAACATAGCAAGGATATTATACATGTCCATCTCCTATGTATGCAATATATCTGATTTAACAAGGTAAAATCATTGGACACGAGGTGTCCATTATAATGAAGTTTCACTGTAATAATATCTGTAATATTATCCTTTCTCAAAACGAATAATAGGCGCATAACGTGTGATTCATGTATGAATACATGTCTATGCGTATGTGATTGTGTGTAGGCATACATGTATGTATGCATATGTGCAGGTATGTAGGCCTACTGTATGTGTGTACATGCATATGTGTGTGTAATGTGTATGGAAATGTATATTTATGTAGGTGTGCATTTGTGTCGCTTTTTTATGGGTATGTGCATGCATATGTATGTGTGTGAGTGCATGCATCTGTGTATGTATGTGTATGTTTGCATGTGTATTTATGTATGGGCATGTGCATATATGTATACGCTAAAAATCTGCACGTTAAAGGGGTAGTTTAGTTTTGGTATGGCTAAACTTAGTAACCAAACCTGGACAGTAACCTTATAGCCTAAACTAAAGGTAAACTCCACCATGCTAAAAAAATATACAAAATTGCAAAATGACTAAGTAAAAAGCATGTTATCATTAAAAAAGGGCCATTTTGAACACAAGAGGGCACTTCTGAAATGTCATCAGTTTTAACCATTTCAATTCAAAATTATGCATGACATGTTTGATTGAAATAATATTTAATTGGAAAAATCATCAACAAATAATTAAAAAACGATTTCGAAGATTTTTGAAAAAGTGCAAGCATTATGTTTTAATTTTTTTTAAAACATCTAATTATTTGGGCCCCAAATAATTATAAGATCAAATGCATTTGTTGATATTTCAGCCATATTGATGATAATGATAATGATACAGGTGGTAGAGGTGGTAGAGGTGATAATGATGATGATGTTCACTGGCGTAAAGCACAGTTCGGAAGCACAATGCATTGGGGGGTCGAGCAATTGTTCACAAACCGTTTGTGAACAATTGCTCGACCCCCCAACGCATTGTGTTTTCCGGACAGATTTACGCCAGTGATGATGTTGAAGGTATAGTGATAAAAATACCAATAAATAAGATGGTGCTAAAAATGATGATGGTTGTAATAATGATGGTGTGTTGATAATAGTGGTAAGAATGATGTGGTGGTGGTGGCAATGATGATACAATATTTAATGACAAAAATGATGATGCAGACATAGTGTTGGTAGTGATGATCATAATGATGATAATGTTAATGGTGGGATATAGCAATTATCAATAATGATGAAGATGAAAATTGATGCAACAACAATAATGATGATGGTGGTGGTAAGATTAAACATGATGAATGATAAATACATTATTGATATGAATAAAAATGAAAATAAAAACAACGATGTGATTGTGCTGGTGATGAGATAATAGTTATTATGTTAATAATGGTAAAAATGATGGTGTAGTGTTAATGATGGTGGTAACAATGATGTTGGTGGTAGTAGTGATGAATGCAATGACCGATCAGAATAAACTGAATTTGAACAAAAAGCTGATGATGGCGATAGTGGTAATGATCTATAAAAAAAGAAGGTGATGATGATGGCAATGATCAATGATAATGAACATAATGGTTTTGACGACACAGTCAAATGGTGGTTGTGGTGAAGGTGTACATGATAATATGATTATGGTGATCAAAATACATTAATGGTGATAAGAAAAAGTTATTTCAACAAAAAAGCAGGTGCTAATTCAGAAGAAAATAAAGTAAAAGTAATAAATATGGTAAAATGATAACACGATCAGTGAGGGAAAGGGTCCCATTACGGAGATACTAGCTTTCCCCCCAAACGGAGATCACGTACGCTGACGAGGCGCAGGTGTCATATTTCAGCCACTTGAGCGAGCAAACTAATCGCTCCGACTAGATGTGTTTGAGTCGTTTTACGCGTAATTCAGTATGTGTATCGTAGCAAAGCCGATCATGTATATCACACAGAGGAGAGCGCGCTAGCTAGCTTAGCAGAATGTGTTAATTGTTTTCTCGAAATTAGCATACTTACTGATCAGTTTATATCAAACTAATATCATGATCATCGTTTTTAAAATCATTACGATTGGGAAGGGGGATTGAAATTAATATTTACAAAAAACATATGTGTGTACATATCTTTGCGTGATCATGTAACATGAACAACACATTTCAAGTTATTTATAACGACCGTGCTTGTATATACAATGTGGTATTGAAGAATGACTTAGCAAGTACATGAACAGGTATATTAAAATATATATTTGGAATAAAATGATTGTTTTATTTAAATGAGCGTTTTTACTCTCGCTCTCAGTTGTAAGAAGTATTGTTGTAAGAAACACTAAATAGCGACCAACAGTAATGATAACAATCACAATTTACAAGGAAATCCCCCCCCCCCCCCTCTTCCCCTACGTTACATGATATGCCTGTGACTGACCGTGGGAAAATATCTCCGCCCTGGAATGGAGCGCGTTATCTTGGTCACGTTGGTCTACACCCATTAGTTATACGTCTCGTTATGCCTAGTTCGTGATGGGACTCCATTTAACAGGCTTTAAGTTCCGCAACTCGAACTTGACCCTAATAATAATACCCAACCAAACATAAAACTAATATTATCCTAACCCTTTACAAACCATTAGTCCTAAAAGCCAAGATCCACTCTTCTGAGTTCTGAAATCGTTGATATATACGAAATAACGAAATGGAATATATAGCCAACATGATTAACAGACGCACTGGGAGTAGATCAGGCCAGGCGAATGGACGAATGTGAAACATTTACGTTACACACAATCATGGGCACACATGCATCGCCATGTGCTACGCTCATACACTCGACTCGCATCGTGCGGGGCAAAGTCCATGGGACTGTACGTTGCACTGCGCGCCTTTTTTGATCGGGCATGCCTTTACAGGGGAGACTAGAGCGGAGTCTACCAGTCGTTTCAAAATGACTTACGCATGTTAGTATCTTTATATTTCCTTACATTTCTTGAAAACGGCACGGTAAATTCTAATTTGCCACGGTCATTCTTTTAAAATCAGACCCTTGATTGAGATAAACACAGTTTTAGCCCTGCCAAATAAGTTACCCGAGCGCCTCGGTTCATTGAACTTTCGCTATAGCGCAGTAGTAGAGACGAAAGCATTGTGGTTCTTGCGTGTGTATACCATAGTGTATGCCAACTTTCAGTGCGTTGAGCTATGAATCCTGCGTCCGTACGCTGAGTATACCCCGTATAGGAGATCTCCTTAATGGGACCTTTTCTCTCACTGACGATAGTGGTGTAGTAATGATGGGATGATGGATATAATGAATTAATAGTGGTGGTGGTATTGAAGAAGGCAATAATCAATACTGCTGAGGATGAAGGTGATGATAACAATGATGATGATGATGATGAAGATGGTAGTAATGGTAGTGGTGGAATTGGTGATGATGATGGCAACCATTACTATCATTTTATAAATAATTGTTTTTAAATTATTATTGTTTTTTTATTTATTAATTTTTTTTTTAATTTTTTTTTTTAAATTTCATTTTTCAATAATGAGGCGCGGAGCGCCGATTCTAGCTGCCGAGGCGCGAAGCGCCGAGGCAGCTAGTGTTTAATAAAAGTGCTACAGTAAGTTTTCTAGACCATGATACCGACATAGATTTCCCGCGCAGTATAGCTTTTCCCTCATCAGGAAATTCAGAGGTTTTGCACGTTACTTAGTTATAGCCTGCGGCAACTTGATGTTGTATGTGTTAAGTCTATTATGGGTAATGAGTGTTTTTAGTAGGTAATGCGTTAAAGATGTTATGGTAGAAGTACATTGAGACCCGGGGGGTGTTCCACAAAGATCCTAAGTTGAACTTAACTCTAAGTTGGACTTTAAAATTATAGAAAGCCGTTAGTTTCTTTGAAAATCTTTTGTAAAAGTTCTTTTAAAAAGCATCAAATGTTTATTCAAATCATTAATATTTTCTATTATCCAGGAGATTTCATGTTCTTGATATAAAATTCATAACAAGTTTAAAATACTTGCATTTTTTATTTTGAATATTTTAAATTCCAAGGCCTACCATAATTTTAAAGTCCAACTTGGAGTGAAGTTCAACTTAGGATCTTTGTGAAACACACCCCCCCCCCCCCCCCCCCCCCCCCCCGGTCGAAGTGGACCGTGACACTGGGACTATCGTGTTCTGGTAGTTCGGCTGATGAATTTACTCGGGGAGAAGGTCTTATGAATGAATGAAAGAAAGAGATCCTTATCGAATTCCACTTATTTTCGTTTAGCTCGATCCTAACATGAATGTTGAAAAGTTGGAGGTGTAAACTAGACCATGAATTCCCAAAACTTGTCACCGTCAAAGAAATTAGGGTTTCCGCGCGCTTAATCCATCGCCTACGGGAACCGGTACGATAATTATGTGTTAAAGCTTTAAACAACATTTATGACTCAAACAGAATGATTCACACAATGACAGCATGATTATCATCTATAAACGTATCGAGTTTAAACAATTGCCTTGAAATTTACTAATTTAGTAACAAAAATGAATGAGAGACACTAACAATTAGAGGTTCAAATTTACACCATTAAAGGTGCAAACTGATGAACAATAGATGCAGAGCAGACCCTTAAGGGTGCAATTTTGCACCGTAAAGGATATAAATTGCACATTTGCTACCTATGGGGTGCAAGCGTGCATCCTTAGGGTACAGATATGCACCCTTATACTTAATAGTGTGTAGGCAACAGGTTAAGATTTATGATAGAAGACACTAACCATAATACACTGAGAACCTGTTTGAAGTGGACCGTGACTTTGGGGCTATCGGTTATCGCTTTCTGCTGATGTATTTACGGGGGGAATAATGTCTCATGACTGTAGCTATAGACATGATATAAAGAGGTCCTTATCAAATTTCCAGAATGTTCCTAACAACATGAATCATGATCAAGGCTAAGTATATGTTGCTGACATTCACAACTCTCAACTAAGCAAGTTTTAAAATCGTTTTGAGCACATAATATTGCATATTGCTTTATACGGTCCAACCTAATATTCTGTTGTTTGACATAAAAGTGGATATAATTATTAGTGGAACCATCAATGAATTTATGAGAAAAAAAAATCTTTAAAAAAATAAATATTAAGTATTTACCTGAACAATAAGTTATGGAATTATTTTCCTTTTCATACTTTGCACCGATTGTGAGGCCATACACGATTCGATGTTATTATTTGTGTTTTATACATCGTTTTAGATTGTGTTTAAATGATTTGAGGATTATATGAGTTAGGGCATATCAAACGTCATCTGCTCATCATAATATATCATGAACAAGGCTTTAAAAGTTGCTATATTGCTTTTCCACGCCAAATACCACCGATAGGAAACGTTACGTTACGTGCGCTCGTTAGCATGAATAGTACCACATTACACGCTATAAGTCAGCTGAAATGAAACATCCAATTTAAGTTGACACGTCATAATTGTGAATTAAAGGGATAAACTTTGTCAAAACGCTAACAATTAACTTGGAACTCGAGGGGCTCTCACACCCTCTCACATACCTAATTGTATTGGTATTATCAATAGAAGCATGGAACAGGTTTCGGTGTTCCAAATTTCCCTTTCGTTATGATGTGTATGATGGAGGATATATATTTATCTAGTGGATACTTATAAATATTTCAAAGTCAGTGCAATGAGTTATTATTTCCGCTCATACTCATTCATAAGAAACTCATTTTCCCACAAAAGTTCGCACATCACTCAGTGGACATACCAGGGCCCTGTTGTAGAAAGAGATACAATCGATTGTAAGTTATAATTTATTGCAAGTCAGAAAATAAACGCGTTTCAACCAATCAGATTTGCGCATCTCGAACACATGATCTGACTTACAATTAATTGTAACTTACAATCGATTGTATCTCTTTCTGAAACGGGGCTCAGATCACAGAAATACACATGTCAACAAAGTTATGCTAAAATCCCTTTAATCAATGCACATTTATGAATTAACACCTCGCTAGTTTAGTTTAATTTGTTTTTCAGCAGAAATGAACCATCAAATTAAACTTGACACGTCATAAGTACGCATTAACCTGCTTGTATGTGTCTTGTGAAAGAGGAGAATCGTATTTATTGTCGCCAATTCATACAAAACATCATATTCGTTCCAAAAAATCCAATTTGGCACCGATTTTCTTCTGCACTTTCAGCAAACGTGATTTCCTGTAATCCGCCCGCAGCATTACAAATCGGAAGCGCATATTCTTGTACAAAAAACAATGCATTGGGAATAAAATATATATATTTTTCATCTCAGGTGCATTTTTGTGACAATGGATCGTGACAAAATAATAACCTAATATAAGCACAGAGGCGTCACAACCGTCTTTTTTTTTTTAGGGGGGGGGGGCAAAGAATGGTGCAATTTTAAAAATGGGGCATGGGGTAATATCGGTTCTTATGGGGGGTAACGGGGTTCCTTTTTAGCTTCACAAAATCATACATGTTGTTTTCTTTCTTTTTACGGCTCACGAAAGGAGGGGTAATAAGAATGCAGGTAAAGACTGGGGCAATATCGTAAATGGGACAATGTTCGGTTGGGGGTAACTTAAGGTAAAAAAAACAAAACATGTTGTTTCTTAATTGTAGGGCCCAAGAGAGAAAATAAGAAATTAGGGGCTAAATAATGGTACAACTATATTTCGTATTTAGAGGGGGGCACACTAGGGAATGTTTTTTCCCATGATGGACACGGGGGCTTGGGGGCAACTTGCATGGGGGCAACTTGGGGACAACTTGAGCTAAACATAAGCATGGTGTTCTTTATTTATTTAGAGCCAAAAAGAAGTGGGACTAAGAATTCTCAAACGGGGCTGGAGGAGCAAGGAAACCCCGTTGCCACATGATTACGAGCTAACCTACCAAAAACGGCTCTAAGTTTCAACAGATTCTTAAAAACCAAATGATTATGATTTTACGGCTCGACAAAATACCTGAACGTTTTAACATTTATTTTACAAACAGAGAAAATGTTACGGCTCGCCAAAAACGCCTGACAGTTAAAAATCAAATCTTTACAAACCAAACACAATTTCATGGGTCTCCAAATGCCTGGAAGTTTCAAAAATTTCCTTCTTTTTCCGTTATTTTGTTCTTCAAACCAAAGATAATTTTATAGCTTGCCAAAACGCCTGGAAGTTTCAACAAGTTCCTAACAAACCGAAGATGATTACATGGCCCCCAAACTACGTGTTCAAAACAGCACTTGATACAAGGCCGAACGATCGCCCCGAGTAATAATAGAAAGTTTGTTTTTCAATTTATTCGGGGGTCGACTTCCAATCTACTTTTCTACTGGTCAATGTACTTAGCTTTTAAGTAGGGCGCTCTTTATTTACAAAATGTAAGAATTCGAAAAACTTCATAGGTTTAAATGCTACAAAAACGAACTCCTTATCTTTATATACATATACATTTGTAATATAATAACCGATTTCTTCATCGATATTCACACAAAAATGCATTTGGAAATCGGAAATTAGGATTGAATACGTTTATAAAGGAGGGTGCGTTATTTTTAAAGAAGAAGGGAGGGTACTTCAAATGTTCTGATGTTGGGGCCTGCAAAGGGTTGTCGTACCCAATGTCATACCAAATGGTGTCTCGATGTTCAATGACCGCCGAAGAATTCATTTTGAAGAATAACCATGCTTGGTTACAGTTACAGGTACCCATAATTTCTTGAAATGTGCCAAATTCGGGTCCATGGCCAAAGTAATTTTCACTTCGCGATCTGCAGTTGACTTCACACCACGAAGCTCGTGAACATAGTACACTGCGAACTGAACTAGGTGAATATCTTCCAAGTTCCGCGATGATCTAAATTCAATTTGACACTTCGTTGTCGTGTGTGGTTTATAAAAGAGAGAGTTCTCGAGAAAACAGCAACAACACAGGACGTACATTGTCTTCGTGGCTCTATAATTGTCTCCAAACGTAGGCGTGTATAATAGAGTTGGCGCACTCGCAGACATTGGTGCATACGGAACCATGACGCCCTAATGGTTCCGTAAGTGTTGGTGATTGTACATAATCGTATGTGGAGAAGAAGAAGGACTATGAACATTGATAATATAGATTGTCGTGTATATACTCTTCCAGCGGGCCCTGCACAACATAAATGTTATTATTACCCAACTCCGTTCTATGTATGCCGAGCGCCTGGCTAGAAGTCAGTAGGTATATACCATTGTTACAATGGTCAGTGGTATTATGCCCGGCGCAGACAGAGCCGACTTGACCCGATCCGACTGGTTTCCAGCCTGATTAAATCAATATGCGCTGCCTCAGGACTCCGGTTTTTCCAGTCAAGTGCCAGTCGGAGGTCATTCAAGGCCGATTCAACATGTTGGATCGGCTCCGACTGAGCGAAACTGACTCTAGCCTGACTGAAGACCAGTCGGATCGGGTCGAGTCGGCTCTGTCTGCGCCGGGCTTAATCCGGCCCGGGTTCGAACCCAATACCTCACGTACATAAGACGGACGCTCCACCACTGAGCCACATATGCCCAAATTGTAGACAAAATAAAAGTCAAGCAAACGTTAAAAAAAGAAGAAAAAATAGGAAGAAGAAGATTCAGCTATCGGGGACATAACTTTGCATGTAACATTAAAGAAAGGTAGAGTTCCGATCGGCGCCAAATCATTCTTCCCTTGCATTGGTCTCTATGTACAGTAGGTTTACCATTGTCTACGTCACGAAATTGGTGATAATTATGCGCGCCACGGGATACCCGATGTAGGAATTAAATGGGGCTTGACATTAGAATGACTTTGAGCTACCAGGACGGTGACGTGAAGGTCAAACATACCGCCTGGACAGTGGTCAATTTGTTAGAGGGGTTTTCGACCTTTAAGCCAATCATAACTAACTATACCAATAGTGGCGTATACGAAGATTCAGTGCATATATATCCCATTAGCAAATGATTGGGGGGGGGGGGGGGGGGGGGGTGTCAATCTCCCTGTCCAGTTTTTAGCTATACCAATGCATAACGCCTTATCCTATGAAAAGGAGCAAGTACAAATTGTCGTTGTTTCCTTTACGCTTTTACTTTATTTTGTTTTACTATTTTGTTTGCATGCACTAAAATATATCAAAAACTTGTTGATAAAGGGTGCATATGATACAATTATTGAGTGATCATTCATATAGAGTATAATCCATGTTCACGTACACGTAGTAAAGTGATTTTAATGGACATTTCGGTCCATGGTTGCTGACAGGCGATGAAATGAGTTGATTGCAATAAAATACGGTAGGTTACTTGTAACAATTGTGAGATAAAGGGGAAGTGTTTCATAACTGGGGTTACTAAGCATGCTAGATGTTTGTATGTACATGTGTAAGTGTGTGTGCGTGTGTGTGTGTATGTGTGTGTGTGTGTGTGTGTGCGTGTGTGTGTATGTGCGTATGCGTGCGTGTGCGTTTGCGTGTGTGTGTGTGTATGTATGGGCGTATAGTGTGTTTGTATGTTTATTTGTGTTAGCATAATGTGAGTGAGGTGTGTTTGTGCGTGTGTGCCTGTGTGTGTGTGTATTTGTTTGTGAGTGTGACAACTGCCATTGTCCTGCTTTGACTGTGGAATAGATGATATTCTTGCCCGCTTACCGTCCGAACGAATTAGGGACCAAGAATTGCAATACCAACATTCCCCTCATGATGACCCCTTTTCTTATTTCTTCATTGGAAATATTGAATTAGGTTGATTTGGTTAGTCGATATACATTATATCACATAACTTTTCAAGATACAGTACCCGTCTATCACTATTATATCTAGGCCAAACCAGGTCCCGTATCACTAAACCCCTTAGCTCAGTTTAAAGGGTACCACCCCCCAAAAATAATAAACTTATTAAAGAAAGGTAACATCTTTAGTATTCCATTCCATCAACATGTTCACAAAAATATGTTTCCAGAAAGAAAGAAAAAATAATTGGAAACGCATCACCATTCTAAAGCATGCGTTCATGCGGTCTGAATTGCGAAGCCTGCGATGTGTGCGGTGAATTGCGATGTGCATGCAGAGCGAACGAATCGCCCGGGAATCTATTGTCTACAAACGTACGCGTGAATAGCATTGGCGGACTTGCAAATGGTTGGCCCGTATGGAACCAGGAAATAGCAGTGGTTCCGTAAGTGGTGGAAATTAATTGCTTTGTTTATGAATTACACAACCCTTTGCAAAATGTTGGGTATCTATTTGATATCACAAAACGGTACCAAAACATATAATAATGTGTTGTTCTTTGCCTGGTGGTCCCCTTTAATTAGATATTTGTTAGTATGGGGCAGGTGATCGTTTTAGTTGCCAACTAGGGTTAACCATATTGGTTAACTTTATAGTAGGTAACAAAATAATGTTAACAAAGATAACCATAATAGTAAGCGACTATTCAATCTACACGTTGCCTCGTACCAAGACATAACATGGAATTATATAAGCTAGCAGGTTTTTACAGGTATTTAGTAAGTATGTGGCATATTTTTTTTTATCATAGTCTTTTTCACTTTATCATAAGGAATTACGTTACCCTAATGTTGAAGATGATCTTACTATATACAAGCGAATAACGTATACATGCATTCATAGTTGAAATCGATTTTTTGTTTTCCTTCACAAAATTTCACTTTTAAATCCAAATAAGCAGAATGACATCAGAGAACAATCCATATATACATGTTTGGGAATCAAAACATCTCTGAAATCTACAAAGAACAGAAAAGGGACGAAGTTAAATTCAAACACGAACATAAAGAGAAAAGGTGCGATACCAAAAGGCAAAAGGCAAATTCATCTTGTTTTCACTTGAATAGCATTAAGTTGATTTTACTAGTTGGTATATATAGACTCAAGTTTTGAACAAAAAAGTCATCAAAACAACATTGGATAGGATACCGTCCTCTTTATTATACCAAAACTATCCCTTTCCTAACTTTGGAAATATTGAACTATAGGTTGATTTCGTTAGTTAGTCGGTATAGCCTACATTTAAGGAAAAACAAAATCACAAAAAACAACATTTGATAGTAGGAGCCCCGTCTTTTTATTTTTGTTCAGGCCAGTAACCTGAGACAGTGCATAGATGTACGAGAAGGGGGTTCGGGGGCTAGCCACCCCCCCCCCCCCCCCCCCCCGAGAGATTCGAAAACGGCAATATCCGGGCAAAAAATGTACTATTTTAGGCAAAACCATGTCATATTCGGGCAAACTCTTTTCAAATTCGGGCAAACTGACGTCATATTTGGGCAAACTTATGTCACATTTGGAAGACACACATTTTCTATTTAGGATCAATATACGTCTTTTGTGGACCAAACCGTGTCATATTCAAGCTTCAAAAATCTTTGACCACGGGAACCGAGTGGGTTGTGTACAAAGACTATGGGGATTTCATAAACTCGTAGCGAACGGGTTAACTAAACATCAAAACATATAGGGTCCGCGGGCATCAAAGTGGTGTAAACCTTTCTCTTTTTTTGTTGCTTCTCAGGTGAAAAACGAAAAGAATAATATTCGAAAGAAAAAAAATGCCTCAGCCCCCTGCAAAAATATGTGTTCTTACGCCTGTACATGTAAGAATGTAGAAACTCTTGAACCCAGCCAACTTGGTCTTGAACTGTCACGGCACCGAGAAAACTCAATTTGCCCGAGAGTTTATCCAATCCGTGATTTGATCCGATCTGGAGCGAGCGTGTGGGAACCATCGAATTAAGTCAATGGATTGAGCTTCACCAATATTATTAGTTCATGTAATTTAGGGCTGTGTGAAGAAGAGTCAAAGGCACCAACTTATGGCGCTAGTTATAGTTGTTGTAGTGGTTTGGGCATTATTAATACAAATTTGATCAAGTAACATTGTCTAATTCGACAAATTTGAATTAGAATCCGATCTGACTAGCAGTTCTCACATAACTCCGTGCATTTGTATTTTCAATATGAGCGAATAACAGGTTTCGATCTTCCGATATTCTATTTCGTTTTGCAGATATTTATGATTGAAATTTTTGAATTTGAAAGTCTCCCTGGGAGAGTTTCGACTGTGTACAAAATTAATGCAAGGAGTTAGAAATATCACTTTGCATTTTCGCTCATTACTCTTGTAATCATCGTCATCATCATCATCATCATCATCATCATCATCATCATCATCATCTTTGTCATCATCATCATCACCATCATCACCATCACCATCATCACCATCACCATCATCGTCATCATCATCATCATCATCATCATCATTACCACCACCATAATCATCAACAACATCATCATCATCATCATCATCATCATTATAGTCATCATCATCATCATCATCATCATCATCATCTCCATCATCGTCGTCATCATGATTATCAACGACATCATCATCATTAATGATTAAATAACTATGAGTGAATCTCCATGCAATGCATACCAAAGGGCGTTGCCTCGTCCATGCATGTCCATATCGATGGTACCAACTAATTTGATGTTTCTCCAGTCGGCGTACATCGGGGGCTGAATCCGAGACCTGGTAGATTGAAGTACACAAGGAGTCCCCACTGCGTTCGGTATGCCAACTATGATCACCGGCCTATTTCCCAAAAGGACGTACACAAATACAGTATGTGTACCTACCTACATTTACCTCTGCAGCTATTTCAGATGGCCACCGTATGTACATGATTAAAATCGAGGCTACTGTTGAGATCTCACGCATGTCATAGGTACACGTAAGACAATGATAAATTAAAATTGCTAGTAAACAGTTACTGTATGCGCACTCTACTGACGATGTAAAAATTATGTAACAGTCAACCACATACAACGTATTTTTATAATAATTACCTAAAAAGTACATGTCCTAAAAACAAAGGTATTATAACTTGAGATTGGCTTTAAGCGAATTTTAATAGTGAAATCTTCCTATTGACAAGATAAAGAGGAGCGTATAATTTACAAATAGTAACTAACAAAAGTTGTCAGCACGAATATGTAGCAATGGGGACATTGAGGTAAATGTTTAGTAAACAAAAGTTTCTTTTTAGTTTTACATTTATATTTTACAATTAAGGTTTCACAATTATGATGGGATTAGAGAACAAACGGGAATACTTGGGGAACAGAGAAAAGAAGTGGCAATTATTTATAGGCCTCACGAACGATAACAAACGGCATGCGGCTAATGCATACCTGGCGCGAAGAACAACATTAATGGGGGAATATTACACCTTTCAAGACGTGTTGATACTACCCGTATAGTTCATGGGCAAAACTCCAATTTAGAAAGGTTTTTAGAAATGTTAGAAACTGTAGAAAGTTATTTTGTAAGAAGATACTACAGCCCTCCAGCTGTGATGAGCTTTTAAGATTGTTAGATTGATATCTTTATTTTTTTTTCTTCAAATGTTTGTATGGATAGTCACGTTTTTACTGCATGTGGCGTACTTTCGTGCATGGACGCAATGGTAGACTTAAACAAAGCAATATTAATTTGATGGAATTAGTTGAGTGAAAATGAAATATATTTGGTGGAAAAAGATGAAATACAAACGCACAAGCCACTTTCTACCTCCTAAATAGTTTCCACGTTCTGCCCCTGCATTGCTGCAACCACTGTCTGTCTAGATAGATTAGCCCCGGGGGAGGGGGGGGGGGCACTCATGTATAATGTAAGACGGGTATGTGCCGCTTAAAAGAACCCCGTTTTCACACCCGATTGCCGCTCTAAAGATACCCGATTTTCAAAGATTGCCGCTCCATAGACCCCCGGAATGACTTGGCTAGGTAGTTGAGTAGCGCCAAGTCCATTATTCTTCTTCTAGTCAGCTCCTTGGACCACCATTTGAGCCTTTTTGACAAAATTTGAGGGTTTCCGTAGGTCTTTGGTAGCTCCAAGTCTATGTATTTTGTAGTTTAAGTCTGCTCCTTAGACCCCTTAACTCCCGTTTCAGGGTTTTTGTAGCTCCAAAGACCCTATATTTTGTGCTTGTAGTCAGCTCTTAAGACCCCCATTTTAGAGTTCCGTGCGCCACACCCCCGTCAAAAAATAATTCGAGTGCCCCCCCCCCCCCCTCCCCGGGAGATTAGCCCCTCCCCTTCTTCGAAATGCGATGGCCCAAAAGAATGAGTAAAATACGTGAAGGATCTTCTCAATGCCCATGAGCCGCTTGGAAGGAATGCTGCTCCCCAGGGAGTGGAGATGGTGCACACAATGTGTGCTGGTTTGCATTGTATCCTATGACCGGAGTAATAATATCATTGTAAAGCGCTTATAGATGATTATCAATCACATTAGGCGCTATATAAATCGAGTATATTATTATATTAATAAAATATATCGCGGCCATCACTCTTATTCTACCATTTGTTAAGTTAACTTTTATCTAAATAATAAGTAAACATTTTACAAGTCGTCATTCTTTTCTTTGAAACAACAAAGAAAAAAAAGAAATGTGTATGTCCAAAATGACCTTTACTAGTTCCTCCATTCGGACAGACCCACTATGTGTTGAAAACGTTGATTGCATGCGTGGATGGTAAAGTGAGCGATAGAGTGGACGATATGCACTTAGGCGATATACAATGCAGTGTATATGACATTGTAAGGGTTACCGGAGACGGATAATACGCATGAAGAGTACATTTAACATTATATAACTCATGTACATATAACCGTCGATAGCTCAGTTGGTAGAGCGGAGGACTGTAGAGGCAAAGCTCACTGGCATCCTTAGGTCGCTGGTTCAAATCCGGCTCGACGGAAAAATTTGACATTTTTTGCTTTTGCTTTTGCTTTTAGCTATAAATATAACAAGAAAACAAAAGCGTTATTTCGCACCTCAAAATACAAAAGGTTAGTTTCACTTATCAACGTTACCGTCTGAATGCGGTTCGACGGTTCGAACTGGCGGTTTATTTTGAAGCATTTTTTCAATGAAAATTGTAATATCGTAGTTTCTGTAGTCATGTTTTTGTTTCAAAATTTCTCTATTTCATAATGACGGATTAATCACGACAGGGACTATAATCAACTGAGCGACTATTACGCAACAGCCGTCGATAGCTCAGTTGGTAGAGCGGAGGACTGTAGAGGCAAAGCTCACTGGCATCCTTAGGTCGCTGGTTCAAATCCGGCTCGACGGAGAGGCTCCCCTTTTTGCATGTTTCGCCAAATAATTTTTATAAAATTATCAATCACATTAAAAAGGGATCTAGTAACTTTGTTGACATGTGCAAAAAGTGATGAATGGTTGATGCAATGTATATTGTTGTTATCTCATATGTCCACAGGGTATTGTGTGAAAATTTCAAGTCAAATGGACATTATATGGCCAAGTAATGAGCGAAAATGCAAAGTGATATTCAGTAACTCACTGCACTCACTTTGTACACAGAAGAAAAACTCGCCCGGAGTTTTTCTTATCTGAATACTTCAATCATACATATCTTTGTAACGAAAGGGAAATTTGAAAAACCGAAACCTGTCCCGTGATTTTATTGTTAATACGAATACAACAAGGTATAAGGGAACCGCTAGAATTAGAATATTATTTTGAGGATTTGGACAATGTTACTAAGTCCCTTTAAAATTAGATATCTTGGTCATGATTAATTTATTTCCCTACTTGGTTCTATGTAGAACATTATACTATTTGTTTTAAATTATTTACCGTGACTTTCATTTACATGCAGCTTTGAATTATATTGATTAATTCACATCAAATATTATAATTTAATAATAATAATATACTCGATTAATTTAGATATATCTGGGTCTGAAAATTATCGATAAAATTGTCATCTTGTTTAGCCTTATCATCATTGGTAAAGTTGTTGGCACATGCATAATTCAGCTAATTATTGTTTCTTAAAGGGGTAGTTTAGTTTTGGTAGAGAGGGCGCTGCAGATCACAATTTTTTTGTGAGGTAATGAAAAACTGAGTGTCGAATTTGAGAGACATGCAATTTTAATGGCAGAATAAACTTTATTTGGTCAAAATCGACCCAGAAACGGCTGAAATATCAATAAATATATCTGATCTTATAATTATTTGGGGCCCAAATAATTAGATGATTTTTAGAAAAAAAATAAAAAAATGCTTGCACTTTTTCAAAAATTTTCAAAAGCGTTTTTAAAATAGTTGTTGATGATCTCGCTATTTAATCATTATATCAATAAAACATCACATGCATAATTTTGTATGAAAAATGGTTGAAACCAATGCCTTTTTAAAAAGCGCCCTCTTGTGTTTCAATGGCTCTTTTTGAATGATAACAGGCTTTTTACTTAGTCGTTTGTAATTTTGTATACCTTTCGAGCATGGTGGAGTTATAACTATTAGTTTATAATGTTACTGTGCAGGTTTTGGCTACTTAAGTTCAGCCTTACCAAAACTAAACTACCCCTTTAATTATACACAATTTATCATCCAACCGTCGATAGCTCAGTTGGTAGAGCGGAGGAATGTGCAAAACTCACTGGCATCCTTAGGTTGCTGGTTCAAAGTTTACGTTTCAATAACAATATATGAATCTGAATAAATCATACATTTCTTCTATTCTATTTATGTCTCATAATATGGAAATATAACTGTATTTATAAACTACATTGTGTGTATTCCTGTTTTAAAACTTATCTTCTTCTTCTTCTTCTTCTTCTTCTTCTTCTTCTTCTTCTTCTTCTTCTTCTTCTTCTTCTTCTTCTTCTTCTTCTTCTTCTTCTTCTTCTTCTTTTTCTTCTCCCTCCGCTCTTTCGGAAATCAGTGCGGCGAAACCCACACACCGCTGGTAGATCTTTATTATCTATATTATTTCGATTCCGGATCAAACATGACCACAGAGCTATATCAGCTGGGTTAACATTACGCAACAACCGTCGATAGCTCAGTTGGTAGAGCGGAGGACTGTAGAGGACAAGCTCACTGGCATCCTTAGGTCGCTGGTTCAAATCCGGCTCGACGGAAAAAATTGACATTTGTTGCTTTTGCTTTTTGCTTTTAGCTATAAATATAAGAAGAAAAAAAAGCATTATTTCGCACCTCAAAATACACTTATCAACGTTACCTGGTTTGAATGTGGCTCGACGAACTGGTGGTTTATTTTGAAGCAACGTTTCGATGAAAATAATGATATCGTACCTTTTGTAGTCTTGTTTGTGATATGAAGTTGCTCCTGTACGTAGTTTCAGATTAATCATGTCAAGAACTATAATCAACTGAGCAGCTATTACGCAACAACCGTCGATAGCTCAGTTGGTAGAGCGGAGGACTGTAGAGGCACAGCTCACTGGCATCCTTAGGTCGCTGGTTCAAATCCGGCTCGACGGAGGATTTTATTTTTTCATAATTCTTGCTGTTAGCTACAAAAACAATACGTTTTTATTTCTCCCATCAAATCAAAGAATCTTATTGTCAATAATAAGAAAGTTAAATGTTTTCTTCTGGAAGGAGACGTGAAATGATCAAATAATTGTTTTCATAGTATATCAATCTTGTCCATGACTATCAGCCGAGGTAATATTACGCAACAACCGTCGATAGCGCAGTTGGTAGAGCGGAGGACTGTAGAGGCAATGCTCACTGGCATCCTTAGGTCGCTGGTTCAAATCCGGCACCTTTCTTTTTAAAACTTCATTGAACATTTGTATAATATTTAGATAACAATTGATATGTTTTTATTTCCTAGGATACAATCATAAGCATTGCAAGTCGGGCAGGTAAATAGTGGTAGTTACTTTTGAGCCAACAGTAGCGTGAGGGCCAGGCGTTCATGAATAAACATAAGGTCATGACGTCACGGTACGTCATCTACATCATGAATATTCATAACTAGGATTAGGGTTCGGTGAGTTTGAGGGCTTTAACCAATGAAACCAACACCGATCATCAGCCGTTGACGTGGCCTAGTGGCCACGCTGCATAGTTGTCACGCTGTGGACATCATCACTTGGGGTCATAGGTTCGAATCCTCTCTTGTGACACTTCTTTTCTTTTGCCATAAAAGACGGTGAGTAGCGGTTCATTTAGTAAATGTATCATGCAGAGTTTTCACTAAAGTCTGAAATGACGTATCGTGATGTCATTACTCTATGATTATTAATCAAGTACACTGTAAATACTTATTTTCAGGGCAGCCATTAAAGAAATATCCTCAATTTTGTGCTCACTTGCATGCATGTTTATAATAAATTCATTGCCAATCATTATTTGGGTTCAAATCAAACCTAAATCAACAACCGTCGATAGCTCAGTTGGTAGAGCGGAGGACTGTAGAGGCAAAGCTCACTGGCATCCTTAGGTCGCTGGTTCAAATCCGGCTCGACGGAATGACATTGTATTTTGTAAATTATTTCTTCTTTTCTTTGATTTTGAAGTTTGATACAAACAAAATGCGTTTCTCGTAAGAATAGACATACAGACAAACAAATGTGGGAAACCAGAAGAATATTATGGTAACTTGAAAAATAATATAATAATAACTTAAGTGGATTTGTAGGCTTTAAAAAATAGAATTATCGTCTGAATGTGGACACACATTGATTGTGCGTGTGTGTGTGGGGGAAGGGGTGGGGGGAGGACAGGGGTGGGGTTGGGTGATAACCAATCTTCTGTAAATTGTCATAAAACCATGAACTTACCGTTGTAAAAGATCTACCAGAAACGAAACGTTTGGTAAGGGAGTCGTTGAAGAGAGACATGACCCGGGGGGTAGTCACATGAGTGGGGTGGGTGGGGATATAAATTAGTAAACGCCCAGTCAACAGGGGATTATGTTCGAGTAATCTTTAGATATGATGTCCGAAGAAAAGGAATGTTAAGCGTTTAGCGCTTAAAATTCTTCCTCGTCTTGACGATTTAATACCCCATTTGTCGCGCACTGCTCATAAGCTGTATTCAAGGATGTCGTAGGAAGATAACAACATATCAGCGTCTCCATCGGAGCATAAATTGTCAACAGTCTACATGATGAGTGCCATATAAGTATAGATGAATACAATAAAATAACTAAAGTAACCTTAAATCTCCATGAAATTGCATTTATTCATGACAAAAAAGTACACCACATAGTGGGATGGATCTCCGTCTGTTATTTATGTCGTTTTTTCTTAGATGTTTGTTCTCAATTGTTCTCTAACTTTGTATCGAATACGTTTTCTATGTATATATTATTTAATTATCTAATTATTGTCATAATTTCTATCGTTATTTCTGTTTATATCGGCACCCACCCGTACACGTCACACGTGCCCCAATAATTTGACAAAAACACAAAAGAAGGGTTACAAATATTGCCACCCCCATCAAAATACACGAATGATTGAATTTGTATTAAATTTCCCTTTATTTGTATACAAGTATATATTTGTTTGCATATTTGTATTTTTGTTTCCACATTAAAAAAAAATGTGCTTTTTAATATTGTACGGACTTGCTGAAGAACAGCCATTGGCCGAAGCAAGTCACCGTAGTGAAATAAAGTAAACTCAAACTCAAACTCAAACTCAAAAGGGAGCTTGGTACTCGATTATGTATCCTTTTGGTATTCTAAATTCCAGGTTAAATCCTCTCACTTTGCTTTTAATTCTGGAAGCAGAGGAAGCTAAAATAATAATTTGACCGCGACAATGAAGCCAATGATGACAGGGATGTGCTAATTATAGCATCTGTCAAAAAATGTTTGTTTCCAAAACTAAAAATGGCTCCAAATCCCCCCTAGAATCAACAACTTCCCGTATCTATTAAACCCCCCTAATTTCAGTCCCGAGTACCCCTCTTCACATCAACCTTGTCGTGTCATGTCATGGCAAGGGGAACATGACATTTTCTTTCGGTGACAATTGCTCCGGGGATTCTTTCGCCACGGTCGTTGTCTGGTTATTGCTTTAGTGAAAGTGAAATTCAAGTTTATATCCATTTTTAACACGCAAAATTTGTTTTTGTTTACAATGCATAAATCATAAAAAACATTTGATAAATTATACAAGTTGAATAATGCAACAGGACATGTTATTTTAGTTCAAAATTACTATTTATATTATTCTTAATTATGTTACGAGGAATTTTGAAATAATCATGTCATAATAATAATAATAATAATAATATAGAGCACTTATAATGCGCCATGACTATAGTACACTATTCTCAGGCGCAATAGAAAATAAAAAGGAAAGGAAAGGAGAGAGAAAGAGAAATCTAGTCCATAAACCAAATGCTAATTTAAACAACATTGTCTTTATACCTATTTTTACCTATGTCATACAAGCTAGGGTTAGGGTTAGGGTTAAGTAAAGGTTTAGGATAAGGTTTGAGATTAAGATTAGGGTGGTGTAAAGGTATATGATTAGGGCTGTAGTTTGAAAACTTGCGGCAGGTGGTTTATTAAACGTTTTCAACGGAGCAATTTTCACCGGAGCTTATGTCATAGATCCTGTGTAACAGATATGAGCGCTTTTAGCATCATTTTATGATCATAACATTATAATTATGTGGCAAGAGTTGACAGTTGAATCTTCAGTTAGTATTCAACCTTCGGCACACATATAATATGTTTATCAAATTGGAAGAGCTAGACAAAATTAGTATGAAATACAAAACGAGAATGAAGTCAAAGCCAGACGAATCGTGACCCTTTTAAACTTGGCAATTATCTATATAGTTCAAGGGCATTCTACAGATGCAGTTCAGATGGGTGAAGAGAGGGTACAATATTTCATTTGTGAATATGACATCTAGTACAGTACTAAACATGATGAATTATATCAGTCTAATTATGTAAAATGGTATTTTTGTCTAATAAAATGTTCCCACACAGATCACGAGGTGAAGCGGTAGTGGGGAGGAGATATAACCCCAATAATGCCAATGAGGCATAGGATTGGGGGGGGGGGGGGGGGGGGGGAATCCTTCACCCCTGACATAATACGCCACTGGGATACGTTGTCAAAATTTAATAAATCAACAAAATAACAATCGAATTAAAGAATCTCTTTTCATTTTTCATTTATTTATTTTTGTTGTGGTCAGTTTTCCATATATTTAAATCTAAACAAAACTTCGTACGTTGCATTGTGTCTGATCGTAATCCATTTCTTTGGTCAAGTTCATATGATACTTCGGGTCAGTGGCGTAGCTACGGGGGGGGGGGGGGCACTGGGGGCCTGTTCCCCCAATAATTTGTCATATAACAAATTATGGGACATTCGGTGGCAACATAATGAAATAGATAAGGAGTGACCACCAATCATTTGCGTGCCCCCTTCCCCCCCCCCCCCCAACAATTTGACAAAGACAATTATACACATAAGGGGCAAATCTGTGACTATATAAAGATGATACACAAGGAGTGCCTCCTTCGTAATCAACTGCGCCCCCCCCCCCCCCCCCCCCCCCTCCAAACCACGCTACACTAAATGCTTGGGGTCAAACTATTTTAGGGAGAGAGCGAGAAGGGTATCAAATGATCGCTAATGATAATAATCATGTTGATCTAACCAAGGTCAAGTTTCTCGTGTTTCGAGCCTATTCTAAACATAACAATGGGTCGGGAAAGTAATAGGCGCGTGGCAGATAAAGAAACACATAGGAAAAAGAGAGAAAGTGAGAGGTATATAGGTGAGATGGAGAGAGCAGTATATATGTAGTTTGAGGGGTCGATCCGCAATCTACAAGCTCTGCTTCTTACATGTTTTAGTGGACCTTTCCATTTAAAAAAGAAAAACATTATTTATCAACACAAAACAAATATTGGTTAAATAGGGGGATTAATTATATATCAATTGATTGTATCATCACATGTTGTTTTCACTGTTATTGTGCACAGTTAACATTCTTTTACAAAATGATGTAAATTACATTAGTTATATACGATTTATATTCTTGAAATTATGTTGGAAATTAAAAAAAAAAAAAACTGAACTTAAACTGAACTGAAGTTCTGAGAAGAGAAGTAGGTAGAGGAAATGGGAGGGGGTACGGGATTATTCAAGCTTTGAGCAGAAGCAGTCATGAGCCAGGTAGCAAAATAGATAGGAAAGTGGAAAGTGAGGACAGAGAATCCCTGCCGGAAAGAACACACCCATCCACAGTGTGAACACACTGTGTTTCACAGTGCGGACCACAATGTTAAATTCGAGCGTTTTCACAGTGTGAAAGCCCACTCACACTGTGAACACACTCTGAAATTGCTGAGATACACAGTATGAGCGCACCTCTTAACACACTGTGAACGCAGGCAATTTCACACTGTGGCGATAGTGCCCTCACATTGTGTTCACAGTGTGTTCACAGTTGGTTTTCACACTGTGAAAACGCTCGAATTTAACATTGTGGTCCACACTGTGAAAAACAGTGTGTTCACACTGTGGATAAGTGTGTTCTTCCCGGCAGGGATACAAGAGAGTAAGACAGGAGGGGATGGTAAAGAGGGGGAGGGGGGGGGGGAGGGGGGAAGAGGGTGGGAGACGGGAAGTGATACTTACATAATGTGTTGTAAATGCTATTTCAAAGGTGATATATATTTATAAAAAATTGTTTTTATATCGGCAAAGGAATGATTTTAGCTTATATTTTGGGGCACCTTGTCTTTCATACAACCGGGGGTAAACTGCGAATGGACGCAGCTACGAAATTATACCATATATACATCATCATCGAATATCATTGTATACGTTATATCCGAAGTTCAATCTTTAGTACGTTTGACCGCAAGTTTAATAAATTACCACGTCGTTTTATGTCCGATCACTATAATACCCTCCCCCATTTTGTCATCATAGTCATTGATCATAATTATCTATAATATATTATCCATAATTCATTATCATAATTTATTTTGTATAAGGGACATTGTGACTTGTCCAATTGTGATTAATGATCATCAATTTTTCCGAGCTGAATTTATAATTTAATTTGTTTTCTTTCTTCAAATCCCCGTCTTCGTACTGCAGCCATTTATGTTAATTTGCAATAACCTTGTCTGGGGGTTTTAGCCACGAGGTCATTGTGATGCTATTGATGTGATATAAATAGCCTTGCAATCATCATTATAATGATTATGCATAGCCATGCATTGTTATACAAATTTAATCAATCTTTACGATCCGATCTACACAGAACTTAATAAGTACTGTGTAGATCGGATTGTAAAGATTGATATAATGATATTTTTAATAATATCTGTCAATAATTTATTTCCATACAACGGATGTAATAAATTATAATACAGTATTGATCAAAACCTTGATTATTTTGGGCATTATACAAAATTAAGAAGTTTTATTTATCCTATTTTAGCAATTAGTTCATATATTTATGTCTGTGTAATGAAAAGCTGTTAACTCAGAAGATCATGCCTTTTTTTTCGCGCCCTATTACATAATATCAAACCTCTCATAATCATTTCTATTGTATTATGTATGAATGTATTATTGTGAGGATCGAACCTAAACATTTATTAAATATTCAATTATAAATGGATCCAAACGCGCCAGCAAACCCTAGGAACAAATATTGTCAAATCTCAAAAACTCGAATACTATTTGCTGGGAATCTCAAGGGAATCCGAATGAACATATGAATAGTATGTCAATATACATTCGTCATATTATACAGCATTTAAAAACTATACTAGGATATCTAGCGTGAAGTCGACAGCGTGATTACGAGTTCGGTGATAAATGACTTTGTTGTCGAAATTTGACAACGTAACAAATAATGCGCGCGACAAGTTGACTTTCGTGAACTTTGAAGATCGTGAAAATAATCTATTTGTGGTAAAAACGGGGTTAAATTGTCAGGGCCGCTCAATACATGAATTTCTTGTAATTATGGGCGACTACAACAATTGTGAGATGGTAAATATGATATTGATGCATCGCGACTGCCAAGATACATATTGATATACTAGTAGCTGAAGTTGGAAAGATCGTGAGTTATTGAACCGAGAAACGAGGTTAAATGATTTGTTACGCGGATTTCGTGAAATTCAGAGTGATATGAATAGAAAAAGGCTGAATGAGATACACTTGTTGTTGTTGACATAAACATTCCACGCCGAAATGAGAATTATCGCGCACTTCTGATTTATCTCCGCCTGTTTTCGTAAACATTTCTTTTTATGTTTGTTCAGCACAACGCTATGTTTACATGACATCATTATTGCGTAGAGAGCATGCTATTACCATTTTTTTCCTCATAATGATGAAAAAGTAATAAGAGCTGTCAAGTTGGTTCTTGGTCTTAAATGAGTAATGACGATGAATCTAGTGAACATAATTGTATCACACCTGACGAAGTGTTGCAGCGGCGCACGAAACGTCGTGATCTTTTAGATTCCTTGTTGACCACATTGCGAGACAAACGAATATCACTAGCGATATCTTTTCCGAAACATAATTGTTATTTGAGCAATATTTCATTCTTATGTAATTACATTGGACTTTGATACCTATCGTTTTCAATATGCAAGATAATACAGAACGTATTAGTGCAATAAATCATTTTATTTGGATGAATTAGCACAGATAATTTGCATTGTTATACATTAAAATTAAATTATATAGTAACGTGTTGTTGTTTATGTATTACACAGTGTAGCATCAAATTGAGGGGGGGGGGGGGGGGGGTGGGACTTGCATGCGCCCCCATTAAAGTGGCAAAAATAATATATAAAAGAAAACAAAAGATAAAGAAAATAATTATATAATACGTGCCACCCCCAGCCAATAAGTACGTCCACGCTACGCTATTGGTTAAATCGTTCCCATTTACAATTCGAATTAGCATACAATATTATAAAAAAATAATTTTAGAAGCACATTATTAGCCACTTCAGTGAGTTTTTCTATGCTACAGCGCTGGATATTATATTAATTTGTTCTCACAAATCCGTGATACCAAACCAAGAGAGCAACCAAACTGAGGCGGGGGGGGGGGGGGGGCCTATAAGTCTTTTGGAAGGTTACCGTTTTGGGGATTAAAGGCTTAACAAGGCTCGTTCAATCGGTGGCAAATTGCGACAAATTCGGATTGAAAAGGGCCACAATGACTTGTCACTTGAGGGTCGAGAGTTGCGAACATTTTGAGAAATAACTTTTGCCCCTTTTTCCAATCTTATATGAAAAGGGTAGATGAAAAGAAGTTGGACCACCAGCTATGTGCGGTATGTTAATAATCAACATTGTATGAAATACCCTGAAAACGTTCATGTAAAAGGTGTGTGATTAAAATGGAGGGATGAACACGATTTCGACTGCATGTGCGATATTAAACAGTGAAACGGCGAGACTGAGACATAGAGGAACTTAACAGGTAACTGAAGTGAGTGAGTTAAAAAAGGCATATTGGAACGATATAGATAATGAAGAAGATGACGATGCAACATAATAGGCTCCAAGTTTTCCGATTGCGTTAAAGGGATCCAGTAACATTGTCCAAATAAATAAATAAAAAATAAAACAAATACTTGGAACTCTAGCGGTTCTCTCATACCTTGCTGTATTCATATTAACAATAGACGCATGTGACAGTTTTCGGTTTTTTCGAATTTTCCTTTCGTTAAAAAGATATTTATGATTGACGTGTTCGGATTTGTAATTATCCTCTGGAAAGTTATAACTGTGTATAAAGTCAGTGCATTGGGTTAGCGAATATCACTGTGCATTTCGCTCTTTTCTCGGCCATATAATATCCATTTAACGTGACATTTCCAAACATTACTCAGTGAACGTATTAGATCACAACAATATATATTTGATCAACCATTCATCACTTTCTGCATATGTCAACAACGTGACTAGATCCTTTAAAAGGGGAGAAGGAACACGATTTCGATTGCATGTGCAAGAAAATCTACGAAAAGAGCGAGAAATGGAGATAAATAACAGGTGAATGTATCGGATGAAGAGGTGTTAGAAGAGAATAATGGACAGATGGAAGGATAAAGGTAGATAAAGTAGATGACGATGCAACTATATAGAATCCAAAGCCCTCCAATGGCGATGGGGAGAACAAAAATTAGAAAAAAATAACAACGTTGGAAAAGCGATGTATAGTTAAGGATACCTGCACTAATTGCAAATAAAAGTCCTTGTTTGCTTGCTTGAAAAGGTGTGTTTGCTTGAAAAGGTGTGGAACGGAGCGAGTAGATATCAGTGAAATGATGGAGTAACATCTTGAGAGGACACATGACAAAACAGGTTGTGAAACATCATCTAAACATAAGTCGCATATTCTGAAGGTCTTATAACACAAAACAGTTTGGGCGAAAGTTTTCGAGATATAGAAATATTTACATTTTTAGTGAATGTGTTACATCTAACGCCTTTCCAACATGTCCAATATGTCCAAACCACGTACATTCGTTTGTTTTCATTTTGCTTAATTTTTTTAAACCAACCTTGCTTATTCATTTGTCATTACATATCCACATACTATTTTCAATTACAATTGAAAGTGATAAATGATTTGACCTCCCAACTAACGTCTTTACAACAAAGTTACCAATTATGTTAAATCTAAAGTAAATGCCACTCGCGGTGTTAGCACATCGATGTCTGCCATAATGGAGCCCCTGGTGAAGGCAAGTTCAGAAAGATCAGCTAATACATCAGTACGTGAACAGAGCCAAAGATTGCGACTAAATAGAGAGTATTTTAAAACACTTTTATCAATTAGCATTTGTTTGATCTTACTGATTATCTAAAAATAAATGTACTCTATTTATAATTTTCTTTGCTTATTTCACAATACTGGTTAGTATCCTCTATGTTTGAATCTACTTCATTAACGTATTGCCTATACTAAAACGTAATGGGTCCTGTATTAACTCTATGGGGATTGCAACATCTAAAGTAGGGAACATCACATTGCGTGATTCCTCGCAATTTCTATACTAAAGATTATTTTATCGTATTGGGTTTGTCTTATTGCCTCTGACTATAGCATGAACATTCCAATATATTGTTGCTTGAAAATCACAAAATAGAGAAAAGGTAAAGAAATCGGGAGTGAGTTGATCTATATCACAATTTACATTGGTATTGCCGATCTGATGATATTAATACTCCGACCGCAAATCAATCTTGGATAATACGTGTTTATCGCCCCAAAAAAAAACGGGGACACGAAATGAGAAAATCTGGCCGCCACTTGTAGTAATATGTGCATCGCTTAAAGGTTTAAGGCGGGGATTTGAATTTTCAGCTGGTATTTTGAGGTAAATTGAAGAAAAAAAAGCAAAGGGAAAAGATGTCAACAAAATTGAAGAGTTTGGCTTGAAGGTTTGACCCCGCCCTTGATTATAAGTATACTGAAACATATTCCCTTTTAAGATCACAGTGTACTACGGTAGAATTAGATCATTATGATATTGCCACCACAAATGATGTGTTATGATTGTCCCGACATGTGCGAGGAAATCAGGAATGACACATTTGATATTGTATTGACC
This sequence comes from Echinarachnius parma, assembly GCA_037951105.1. Taxonomy (NCBI): domain Eukaryota; kingdom Metazoa; phylum Echinodermata; class Echinoidea; order Clypeasteroida; family Echinarachniidae; genus Echinarachnius; species Echinarachnius parma. Next base: position 51,053 of record JBAMJV010006129.1, read on the forward strand.
TGTACTTTGATAATTCACTATAATTCGTTTGTACGTGACGGAATAGTGACGAGTTGTGACATAAATTGCAGGGGCCGCGGAACCGGGGGGGGGGGGGGGGGGGGGCTGCAGCCCCCCACCTTTTTGGCTTAAAATAATACAATACATAAGCATAACATAACGATTATTATAACAATTAAAATGTGGTCAGCCCTCCACTTTCATAACCATCCGCGGCCCCTGAATTGATCTAGTAGATAAAATAAAATGAATATTATAATGGAATTCCTGTGTTGTATATAAACACATGTTCACATAAGAGGAGGGATGGGTTGATGCGATATATAATATAAGAGCGTAATATGAATACAAATTGAAAAATATTAATGTTACCATTCGGGTATCATTTTAGTTTCGAAGCACAATTGATTTACACAAAACATAGCAATCTCGTGTGTGTTGCGGTTCGTTCAAAATCAACGTAATTTATTTGTTTGAAATATGTATTTCATCACACTTTCTAAGGTCAATTACTGTCACCCCTCGGGTGCAATTTTTGAGCCACTTTAACACCCATCACTCCGAGCCAAAAGTGATGTGTGGAGGATTGTCATGGGCTTCTAGTCTTGAGAGGGATATTTGGGGCGTGGAGTGACAAATATGTCAGTACTTTTGGGTGAAATCAGAAAAAATTGTGAGAGAATAGTATTCAAAGAAATGAAAGAAAGAAAATAGAGATGGGAGGAGAGAGGGATGGAAGAAAACGGAAGATAATACATAACAATAGTAGGGGTGAGAAAGTAATTAGAGCGCGCCCGGGTTATGTAAAATTACATCGTTGTGTGAGATACAATCTTTACTTAAAGGGATCTAGTAACTTTGTTGACATGTGCAATAAGTGATGAGTGGTTGAAACAATGTATACTGTAGTTATCTGATATATCCACTGATTGTTGTGTGAAATTTTCAAGTTGAATGGACCTTATTTGGCCGAGTAATGAGCAGATATGCAAAGTGATATTCACTAACTCATTGCACTCACTTTGTACACGGTTTTCGCGGTCCAGTGGATAATTTAACATCTGAAAACTTCAATCGTAAATATCTTTTTAACGAATGGGAATTTGTAAAACCGAAACCTGTCCCATGCTTTTATTGTTAATACGAATACAACACGGTATGAGGGAACCGCTAGAATTCGAATTGGACTTTGAGGATTTGGACAATGTTACTAATAAAGTCCCTTTAAGTAATCATAAGCGAATAAGTTAAATGTAATGAAAGTTTTCCCGCTCATTTCCACACTTTTAAAAATTTAATTTGATACAAATTTGTACTTCATTTTCGCCGCGACAATCCTGGAACGCGCCAATGCTGTAATAAATGTTGTCTTTAGTCGATCATTTTTTACCAAATGTCCAGTCAAGTTAGTCATGATTCGTCACACATTATCGTCAATCACGATTCAAATTTGTTTGGTGTTTGGCACATACAAGCATAAACGATTGAGTCATTTTGCGTTCATTCTCGTCAAATTTCGATTCGAATTCGTCTCATAATTATGATTATGCTGTAATCCCTTGTGTATTTTTTTTCTTGATTTAATCGTTTACTTGTCACATTGATCATATGATATAAGATTGGGATGACGAATGAGATTTGAGGAATAAGAGGATTAAAGGAATGGAATATGAACAAGCTTCGGTTAGAAATAAAATAGGTATAAATCTTTTACAATTTGAACATTTGAAATTATGATTCAAGAGAGGTTAGATAGAATGCGCCACAAATTCATGGATTGTAACGTTCTTTGTTTTTGTTTGGTTTACTTTGACATAACTTGAGTTTAGAGCCATGTAGCGTTCTTCACCCATCAATTTAGAGTTACATTTTGTCTTCATTGAATTATATTCTATTGTATTGAATATTATAATGTAGTAATAATGCCTCATTGAAAAACAGCTTGCAGCTGACAAGGGCAATCCACCCCATGAGTGGAGAATAAATAAATCAATAGATAAAGTAAACATTATTTCTATTATTTATGTAGTAATAATGGCATATTGAAAAACAGCTTGTAGCTGACAAGGGCAATCCATCCCATTAGTGGAGAATAGATGAATAAATACTTAAAATAAACATTATTTCTATAATTTGTATGATATGCCATGAAAAAGAATTGAATGAAGAAATAACAAAGAAAACAAGAACATGATGTGCGTGCGTACGTGGTGTGTGTGTGGTGTGTGTGTGTGTGTATGTGTGTGTGTGTGTGTGTGTGTGTGTGTGTGTGTGTGTGTGTGTGTGTGTGTGTGTGTGTGTGTGTGTGTGTGCATGTGTGTGTGTGTGTGTGTGTGTGTGTGCAAGTGTGTGCGTGCGTTTGTCAATGTTTGTGTGAGTCAGATCCAGAATACGCCACATAAAATGTGACGTTCATGACGCGCGTTGACTAAAATCGAAAGTGGGTCAAAGATAGTGAACAGGACGAGTCGACTACACAACTAATTCGCATCGTTAGAGGACGGGAACGGCGTCCTTGTCCACACAATCGAAAAGCCCCCAATGTTTACGATAATGCACGTATGGATTGAGGTCGTGGCGTGAATTGATCCTAAAACAGTGATTTAAATTTGAAAATTTTGAGCGACATTTGCAAAAATTGTGATTAATAACAAGAGATGAAAAGGGGGCAATCAAGGGAGGGATAGAAAGACGGAGGAAGAGAAAAGGAAGGAGGAGAAAGAAGACAAAGGGAGGGAAAGAAGATGAGAGAAAAGTGAGAAAGTGCGGGTATAACAAAACAGACCGAGAATGGAAAAAATTAAAACCATTTGAGCGACAATAGCAACAACTGAAATAATGAAAATCGAGAATAACAAGAGACGAAAAAGGGACAATCACGGGAGAGATGGAAAGATGGAGGAAGAGAAAAGGGCGGAGGAGAAGGAAGACAATGGAGGGAAGGAAGATGAGAGAATAAATGCCATTATAATGAAAACATAAACCTGGAAAATTGACAAATTTACAATTTTGAGCGACATTCGCGATAACTGAAATAATGAACAGCGAGAATAACAAGAGACTAAAGAGGCCAATCACGGGAGAGATAGAAAGATGAAGGAAGAGAAAATGAAGGACGGAGGAGAAGGAAGACAAAGGGAGGGAGAGAAGATGAGAGAAAAGTGCGGGCATAACAAAAACATACCTGATGAATGGAAAACAGAACATTTTGAGCGACATTAGCAACAACTGAAATAATGAACAGCGAGAATAACGAGAGACTAAAGAGGCCAATCACGGGAGGGATGGACAGATGAAGGAAGAGAAATGAAGGACGGAGGAGAAGGAAGACAACGAAAGGGAGAGAAGATGAGAGAAAAGTGCGGGCATAACAACAGCATACCTGGGGATAAAAGGAATGGGGCACGAAGAGTTGACAGCCTGCCCCCGAGGGCTAAAGAACGGGGGTCTCAAAAGATCGAACCTTTTTTAGGTCGACGGCTCGACGCAGTCGGTATATAGCCAGATATTTAAAGGGCGGGTTTCGTACTGGACTTTTTTTTCACACCTGGTTGTTTACATGAATGAGAACAAATGTGTATTTTCACAAATAAATGATGGGAATACGTTAAATTGTATCATTTGTATGAACTAAACCTGAGTACATAGAGTTTGGCAGGAATGATTTGACATCTCGCGGCGATTTCGACTAAAATAAAAAAATGACTAGCTAAATAGCTCAAGCAGACGTAACTTTCTTATTCAGTGTTCGATTTTGCTCAAATTGTAAATGTGCTCATTCATTTAATTTCTTACAACGAACGTATTATTTTAAGTATTCAGACTTACATGACATTTCTTGATTGTTGTAATAACATACCAACGTAGATTAAAAAAAATCACAAGTAGAAATAAACAAAAACACCCCCCCCCCCCTTTAATAGGATCAAACTCAAAACACGAGCGAAACAAGAGAAGACGCGGGTCGCTTTTCTATAGCAAATCAATGGCGTATCTCCGCTGGGGAGGG
>JBAMJV010006130.1:0-56659 GCA_037951105.1 Echinarachnius parma
AACTTGTCATTCACTGGCGTAGTGAAGGGGGGCTTTTTGGCCCGAGTCCAGTACTTAGCCTTTGTTTTTTGCTTGTTAGCCAGTATAGATTTCATTTTGGGGCTTTGAATAGCCACAATTAAAAATCTTATAGGGGTTTCGCCCCTGGACCCCCGTCAGAGGTTCTAAACGTAGACCGATAAATCAGTTCGTCTCGTCGTTTGTTGTTTCACTCACCACTTCAGAGAAATAGTATGATGTCATAATATTAAAGGACCCCTCAAGAACGAGGTGGATTTTTCTGTGTAGCCAATACGAAGCTTACGCACTCGCAGCAAAAACGTAGACCGATAAATCAGTCCGTCTCCTCGTTTGTTGTTTCACTCATCACTTCAGAGAAATAGTATGACGTCATAATATTAAAGGACCCCTCCAGAACGAGGTGGATTTCCTGTGTAGCCAAAACGGAGCTTACGCACTCGCAGGTCAGAGCCCCCCCCCCCTTGTCAAATTTCTGGCTACGCCACTGTTGTTATTTACTTAATATATTAGAGCCTTTTCACATGATTTCAATCATGATTTGAGTTATTTTTCACTCCAATCACGGTATTTTTGACGGTGTGAACACTAACTGGAATCACGAATCGCGGAACTAAAATCATGGTCCAGAGGTGTTTTCAAATCATGATTCACCCACTTATTTATGCACATCATTTTTTTATTTGTTATTTTTTCCCTCCACAGGGCATTTATTGGTACATGTATAAACAAAACAAGATTAAACCTAGCATGACATTACCAGCATATCATAATATTAACAATAAACGAACCATAAATGAACCGTCGTACAACAGCTTTGTATAAATTTAACTAATTAAATAATATCAGAAAACATACTTTTCAAGGATAACCATATTTTATCAAAATATTTACCATGACCTTTCAAACTAAATATATGTTTTTCATTTTTATAATATGAAATTAATGCTGATTTAAACTGAGAAAATACAGGTATTTTATTCACTAGTTTATTTCGAAATATTATTTGCTTACTAACGAACACATCATGAGTATTATTATTTGTTTATCTTTCAGGTGTAATCGGGTGCTGCGGGGCTGCTTATCACAATGACTGCCTTCTGAAAATGGTAATGCTCGTACATAAAACATTTTATGCTCCTCATTAAAATCGAGTGCTCTCGACTTTATAGCGATAATACAAAATATTAATTTACAGTTGTAAATACACGGTTTCCTTTGTATCAAATAATGATATGCCTTTAGGCTTTACATCGTCGTGCAATCATGATCTTTTGATGGTGTATCAATTAATTCATATTGTAGAAATATTGTATTATTACTTTGGACAATAATACATTGTTTGACTTGTTTTACTGCTGGCAGAGTAACCCTTTAAAAAAATACTTTATGCAGGATGTAACATTATTTTCATTTACGGTTTTTTAAAGGGATCTAGTAACTTAATGGTCATGTGTAAAAACTGGAAAACTGTTTATAAAATGTGTATTTCTGTTATATGATTTATATACTGAATGAAAAGTTATCCACTAGATGATTATAAATTTGAACTCTGCAATCATACATATCTTTATGACGGAAGATACATTTGAAAACCGAAATCTGTTCCATGCTTCTATTGGTAATACAACACAATGCAATGAGGTATATTGAGAACAGCTAGAGTTCGAAGTAAGTTGTCATGGTTGTGTGGATGGTGACAATGTTAATATATCCCTTTAACTGCAATGGTATTTAAACAGTAGTTAAATGAAATGGTTTTATGTTTCTTAACTTAATCTTTATGTGTTTGTACAATGTATATATTAAAATTACTGTGCCATTAATGTGCAAAATCGGTTGTTAAACTGCGAACAATGGCACCAATAAATACCATTTATCTATTAATTTTACAATCTTTTTAGACTCTGCAAATAATTGTGAAATTAATGAGACATACATGACTTCTTCATCTTGATTTTCATTTTTTTGTATATGTTTCGGTGGTCAAAGTCTATCAAAAGTCACCCAAATTTTCAACACTTCCCTAAATTGATGGTCTTTAAAATCGTTACATATATTTCTGCGGTTGTCTTGTTTCCATGAATACATTTTCATGACAGAGATAAAACAAAGAATTACCCTTTAAAAAGCATGATGATAACAAATAATATATATTAATACATCTGGCAGCAGAGTGTAGTTAAACCAATGGAAAGCGAATTCACATTTATCTTACTAGCTGCAATAGTAACAGCATTAATTCAAAGATGTTGCATGGTTTCAACGAAGAAATCGAAGAAAAAACAAGAAAGCAAATGAAGTGGCCGTTAACATCTGTGCTAACCTGATAACCAGATAGAACAGACGTTGTTGCTGTAATTTGTATCATTATAATATGAATTATATGTATGTATTTCAACAAAATAACAATCTTTGTTTGTTTTGATCTATCATTTTGTTTCTTTGCAGTACATTTTCATACTGATTCTGGTGATTTGCGCTGAACTCGGAGTCGGGATCTATATCGGTCTAGGGTTTGGAAGGGATCAGGTAAAGCAAAGATACATTATATATTTGACAATTTGATTTTTTTAAATAACGAAATATGCATCGTAAATTTGATTAGTTTACATTCATTGGAATTATAAATAGCGAATGTGCTAAGATGGAAATGGGATTAGATGGAATGAAAACTTCTTGTCAAACTTAATTGTATTGGCTTAAACGTATGTGTTTCTAACCAGGTGTAATCGGTAGGAATGTATGTGATAGCACAGCACGAAAGCACCTACATCATAGGCGTACCCAGGGGGGGGGGGGGTGTCAACCCCCCCCCCCCCCCTTACACGATTTAAGTGGTCTCGAGGCCAATTTTTAGTAGTCTCGACCATCATACCAATGGTCTCGGCCCCCGAAAACCAATTGGTCTCGGTCTCGGCCTCGAACATTTTTGAAGAATATCGACTCGGCTTCGAAAAATCTTCACCGACACCACCCCCTCGAAAACACCGACACCCCCCATCGAAAAATCTTCACGACACCCCCCCCCCCCCCCCTCGAAAATTCTTCACCGACATTCCCCCTCTCGAAAATGTTGGTCGACGAAATAACCGCCCCTCTCGTGAAATAATCCTGGGTACGCCACTGACCTACATGTATGATAAATAGCCTAGCTAGAATACTCACCAGAGAGTTTAAAAAGAGCACTTCAAGTGCAGGTTACCTGTCTGTGTGTGTCCGATGACCGAGGTGTTGATAACGTTGTTTAGCGTTTAGAGAATGATGGTCGATCATAATTAGTCGCTATATAAATATAATTTATTATTATCATGTCACCATTTTCCATTGTAATTTACCTTTGTTGACCTCATTTGTATTCAGTATCAATATTGGTATTCTCAATGCTTATTGTTTCCCAGTAGTACAATTATTAGACACAATTCATCTGATTACAGTATACATATTATACGTAAGCGATCTGGCATGTTGTATCCTACGAACGGCCGGGGTAATAATAGTGTACTAAATTGCTTGGAGATGATATTGTATCATATTAGGCGCTGTACAAACATTATAATTATCATTACATATTCTATTTTTTCTTCATCTTCTTCAATCATATTGGTTTGTACAGTTGCAGACCATCTGGGACAATTTTGGTACCGACAGCAAGGATGCGATAGAGACTTCGGTAAGATAAAAAACAAAACTTTTATCCAGGATTTGCTAAACATTATTGAAATGAAAGTTGTGGAAATTAAACATTTAGAGGCATTAGCCGGTATTCAGCTAAATTAAATTTAATTAAATATGATTTAATTTAATGTAAGTATATATGGTTGTCATGCTACACATCTAAATGTTTCTCCTTATGACATCCAGACAAAGAGATGCTTGGCATTCCAATGAACTGGTTGAACATGTCACCATTACTATTATGTCCTTTTGGTTAGGATTAAAAGGACACAGTCAGTATCATGTTATTTTAATCCTGGGACCAAGGGACATACTTTTACTGGTGACATGTTGATAAATTTCACTGGAATATCAGTCTGATGAGAAACAATTATCATATCTCTGGTGGTGCATTGCAACCATCAATGTTCAAGTCAAATTCCACATGTTTTTTCTGTCTTTTTAGTCTATATTTAGTAGAATATCGGCCATTGATTAATTTCAACTGACAGGGATAGAACATTATAGCATAGGACTGTATTGAATGATCAAACGATGCAATATAATCAATATTGAGTAACAAGTTATAACTATCCTAGATTGTATTTTTCTTCTTCTTCTTGTTATTGTTTTTCCGTTACTGTGCACACTCACACAAGTACGTATATTATTAAATGTTTATATTACGTATTTATCTCTGATTGTTCTTTTGGTTTTTATTTCATTTCATGTATGTGTCTCAGTTACAATGCTGTGGCTTTAGCAGCAATCTCCTCACGCCTCTTTCCTGCGTCAATCCCCTCAAGAATATTTACGTCGTAAGTATTTTACATTTATACAATATCTTAGTATACATGTTCGTTAAAGTTAGTTAAAGACCTTCCCGTGCCAATGTTGGCACATAAGGCGGCGCCTATCTCTGATTCATTAGCCCTAGGCCACACGTCTACTAAATGTAGCGAAAGCTACAGAAGGGAGAAGGTACCATTTTTAAAGTCTTTGGTATGACCCGGTCTGGGTTCGAACCCGGGACCTCCCGTGCATGAGGCGGACACTCTAAGACAACACTAAGTTTTAATGTATCGGGTAATGACTACTTTATTCCCCTCCATTAGTAATCTGATGTAATTTCTGTAATTTATACGCTCATGGTTAATTCCCCCTTTATACAATTGAGTGATTTGTTTCCCTTGATAAGTCATTGTTAGTGATGTAGTGTAGTGTGTGTTTATTAAAGTTTATGATAAGTAAATATTTTGTAATGCGCACCGAGCCGATATGCAATTATCTTATTATGCGCTACAAATGAATCGCATGGTTATTTTCATTTTGGAATGTTGACTAGTCGTAATTAATGTATTTACTTTCGAAAGCTATGTCCTTGGTGACAAATTAAACTTTCTGATTGATGTTACATTTGTACAGGTTTTTAATTGTTGGGAATATAAAACACAATTGATAGCATGAATAAACCTTTAAAGATGGATTATTATTTCTCTCAACAACACTCGGATGATGAGCAAATGATGTCTGAACAACATTTTGAAATCATGTCGACAACTTTCTTCATCGAAGTAAAATAATGATGCGCCGCGAGCGTCGAAAGACGGAACGTGCACTTTAATTTTTAAACAATAATTTGTTACACCTAGAACTGCCCTACTAACGGGAGCGTTACATTCACATGATCGATGTTTGTTATAGGCCTACACGAAGAAAAAATTGTAACAAAATACGTTGTTTGTATAATCATTTATCTTATGCGAACAGCCGGTGATTCTGTGAGGTTTTTAAATGTAAGACTGCGATGGCATCCAATGACCGATATCCCCAAATAAAACAAATGTATGTAATCATAGGAGTGACAGTCGCCTAGAGATGGCGCTTTATTGTTTGCTTCACAAAGAGCCATCGAGTCTCCGGACGGATCCCATACAGTCAAGAATATTTTACAAATGATGATGGTGATGAAAATAATAATAATATTAATAATAATAATAATGATAATACCAATAATAAGGATAGTGTATAATATTTGTATTCATTATGATAGACAAATCTATATTTCGTCTTTCTCTCTGCCCACTGGGTCATGAAGAACAAAATATCGTTCCTATATTTTAGAGTTATTATCAAGCTCAATTGTGAACATATTTTATGAAGGAACAGTCTGCATTGCACATACTCATTTCCGAAGATAAAATGGGAGATTTCAATTAATAGATGTTGATGCAAAAATTAGACAAATATAATTATTGTGTTCAATTTTACAACAGGACGGATGTTACACAAAGGTTGCTGAAGCCTTCAAGAACCTGGACATCACACTGCTCTGCGTAGGGGTATCGATTGCATTACTGGAGGTATGGAAGATCCTGATTATTCCTTACATGTTTTTATTGTTACGATCATTTCTTATGTATTTCCTTTATTTAAACTATCTATTTGATTGTTTTTTAGTTTTATGTTATTTCTAATGATTACATTTTGGCCATAATAAATCAATAATAAAGTTGGGCCACAAAAGCTATTAGATATTAGATTAAATACTATCCTCTGAAACGTTATTCATTACATTCTTGTGTATTACACATCTTTTTGTAGAAGGCATCTCCCACTTTTTCCAATTTAATTATCTTTCTATTTTTATTTTCATGCTCGATTCCAGATTCTGGGGATTATCATGTCCTGTTACCTAGCGTGCAACAAGAAGGAATACCATTCCGACCCTCGTGTCATCCCTATGCGTGAGTAAACCTTCAATTTGTTATAAGTCAAACTTGCCTTAGCGGTCACCTGTCTACAGCAGCCTACCTGCCCATAGTGGCCACCAAATTACAGTCAAAATTGCTTTAGCGGTCACCTGTCTATAGCAGCCTACCTGCCCATAGTGGCCACCAAATTACAGTCAAACTTGCCTTAGCGGTCACCTGTCTACAGCAGCCAACCTGCCTATAGTGGCCACCAAATTACAGTCAAACTTGCCTTAGCGGTCACCTGTCTATATAACATCCAACCTGCCTATAGTGGCTACCAAATTACAGTCAAACTTGCTTTAGCGGTCACCTGTCTATAGCAGCCAACCTGCCTATAGTGGCTACCAAATTACAGTCAAACTTGCTTTAGCGGTCACCTGTCTATAGCAGCCAACCTGCCTCTCAGTAGCGTGTCGTGGTTGGACTGATTAGGTTGTGAATAAAATGGCCCCCTTATATATTATTTGTATTGTTTTTTTTGGTCAGATTAATTGGGAGTGGGGGTGAGGTGAGGCGCCCCACTACGTCACAGATGCCTTTAGTGATCACACGCATATAAATATAATGTGTTGGCACCTTCCTGTATAGGTCATCTGTCTACAGTGGCATGTTTAGAAGGCATCTATCATTATTTATTGCGTTTCTTTAATGTAAAGATTCAATGAATTGTTTATTAGCTATGATTTAAATGGAAGTCACTTTAGAATGAAACGCTTCAACATGTATTGTTCATGATGTTATTGTAGATCAGGCATTTATAATGGTCCCAGATGCCTGTGCAATAATGTGTTAAATGGATCTAGTAACATTGTCCAAATCCTCAAAATCCAATTTGGAATTATAGTGGTTCCCTCATACCTTGTTGTATTCGTATTAACAATGGAAGCATGGGACAGATTTCGGTTTGTCGAATTTCCGTTTCGTTAAAAAGATTTTTTACGATTGAAGTGCTAAGATGGTAAACTATCCACTGGATAGTTGTAACCGTGTACAAAACCAGTGCAATGATTTAGTGAATATCACTTTGCAGTTTGCTCATTACTCGGCCATTTAACGTCCAGTTAACTTGCTTAATACGAATACAACAAGGTATGAGGGAACCCCTAGAATTCCAATTGGATTTTGAGGATTTTGACAATGTTACTAGATTCCTTTTAAGTATAAACCTTTAATCATACATAGCATGTTAGTGCGAAGCCAGAATGAAATCTTTTTACCTCAGCCAGATTTTAAAGAACATGTAGTATGATTCTACGACCCATAACACGTCATTTATGTTGACACGTTTTTGTAACTGTAACTTCACATATGGTTTGTACCTTTCATTTTACAAAAAAGAACACGAAAACAAATCCCACTAATGTGCGATGCAAGTAAAACGAATTAATCACCTTGTTGTTATAACATCTTCCTTTTATACTGTATAAACACTCTTTCATAACTATAAATTATAACCATGAGGTCAAAACATTTCCTCAAAGAGGGTAATTCAGAATAACCATATTATTCCTTCTTTGTCTTCTTTGTCAATACAGAGCCTACACACCATGCGGCCCAGGGATACCCCAATTCTGGTTACCGATATTAGATAACGGGACTTCATCGGTTGAGAGAGAGAAGGGCACTAAGACACTTTTTGTAATTCGGAGATAATCTTGTTCAAAGCTTGAAAGCCATGTACATGTATAATATGCGTGTTATCTTCCTAAAACTATACAAAATTATTATCTAAAAAAATCGTAGTAAGTAGAAAAGGCTCCGAGCTTCCAGATGGTATTGCGTAACTCAATTTTGTCAAAATCGATTTAACGCCCTTCTTAAATCTCACCCGACGAATTTTACAGTAGGATACATTGTCTCAGTACAAGAAAGGCGTCATGGATTTTGCAGAGCAAATGGATATGCGTCAACATTCAGTTACCAGTACTTATACATTTATATAATAATATTCTTGTAATTAAACTATCCTCTCAGCTCAATATGTATCAGTGTAATTATTCTTCGTCTTACTTAATAGCCTTATGAGGCTTATCTAAAAGTACAAATCTCGAATATCAAGCTACTAGCTTTGTTTACAAGAAGGCGCCATGGATCTTGCAGAGCAAAATAAAGATGTGTCAACTTTAAGGATGCCAGTACTTATAAATAATAAGGATAAATAACAATAATGGTGGCTACTATTCTAGTAATTAATGCCTCTTTTCTCTCAGATCAATACTTATCTGTGTAATTATCCTTCTTCTTACTTAGCCTTAAAACTTATCTAAAAGCTCAAATCTCAAATATCAAACTACTTTGCCTACAAGAAGGCGCCATATGCCATAACATGGAACATGGATATGCGTCAAAGTTAAGTATGCCATTACTCTTATGACATTATAAATAGTACTGTTCTAGTAATGACTCTTTCCTATCAGATCAATATTTATCTATGTAATTATTCGTCTTAGTTAGTCTTGATAGGTAAATGTGGCTGAACTACAGATGTCATGCAGAGCAAACAAAATTAGTGTCAAAATAAAGTATGCCAGTACTAAAAAATAAAAGGTATCTACCATCTCATCTCAATATTCCTCTGTGAATTAATCATTTTCTTGGCTTAGTCTTGTTAGGTAAATGTATGAACTAATGTACATACATTGTGTATGTCATGCATGCAGAGCAAATGAACTTAGTGTCAAAAATTCAAAATTATGTTTGCCAGTACTTTAATATTCTTCTGTGAATTACTGTGAATTACTACTGATGCCATGCAGAGCAAATGAATAAGTGTGAAAACTATGTATGCCAGTACTTATAAATAATACATAAATTAATCTACCATCTCAACTCAATATCCTTCTGTGAATTAATCATTTTCTTGGCTTAGTCTTGTTAGGAAAATGTGGCTGAACGACTGATTTCATGCAGAGCAAATGAATAAGTGTCAACATTATGTAATTATGTATATTATTCTGTGAATAAATAATTTTCTTTGGTTAGTCTTGTTAGGTAAATGTGGCTGAACTACATAATTATGTAACGCATACCAAATGAATAAGTGTCAAATTTATATATGCCAGTACCTATAAATGATAAATTAATTAATCTACCATCTCAGCTCTATATTATTCCGTTGAATTATCATTTACCTTATTTATCCTTGTAAGGTTGATGTGGCTGAACTACTGATGCAAAACTAAACTTAATGAGGCTGAAATATTTGTGAACATATGTGTTATGCAAATAACGATAATAGTGAGTTGTTCTTTTACTGTTCGCTAATTACACAACTTCACGCCATTTCATTCAGAGCTCTTTGATTGTAATGCAAATGTTGTATATATTGTATCTACATACAAGATTATTTAACGACTTTTGTACATGCGAATTGTTGGCAGTTTCCAAATATTAGTTAGTTTTGTAATTATGACAAATAGAGAATATGTATCACTTTGATAATAACATATTTTGCAATTTTGAATACTAAAATACAGTACTATAATCTCAATCATGATAATATATAAGCCTGTGTGTTTTTGTAAGATATATACTATGTACACAAGATAATCATAATAGTGATTATAGGGAAAGTTAATGGTGTAAATTGAACATAGCTTATAGTAACATTAGATAGTACGTGGTTGCGTGTTTCGTTGATCTTTTTGTAAACAAAAATGTTTTTAACTTCCCAGAGAACACGTTTATGTCCGGTGCAGTGGCGTAGATACGGAGGAGAAGGGGGGGGGGGGGGGGGGGGACACGCCCCCCCCCCCCAATAATTTGACTAAACCAATACAAATCATAAGGGAAATATCTGTGAAAAAATAAAGAAATAGTAATTTGGTCTTTGACCCCCGACGGAGATTCTACCCCCGGTTACCCCCTATAACGATTGACTATTTTATTTGTATTTATTGACCTGTCACAAGCACTGATTATTGTAAAGAATGTAGGAAATGCTTTGTAAAGCTATGCACAGTTATTAACTTAGACATTTGTATTATTAATAATGTTTATCAAATAGGTGAATTTTTGTTCATATATAAAATACTTGTATTGATTAATGTACATTCACCAATATCATAGAATGCGATAGCACCAATAAATTAAGTATAGTATTCTCATATATTGTGTCACTACACTTATCGCGTGATTGTTGTTGAATGTTTGACGTTTTATTTATTATATCTCTCACCGACCCAGAAAAGCAAACAAATACATGAACAAACGAACAAACAAACATACAGGCGTACACACACACATTATGAAATCATAAATAACACAATACGGCGCATCATCCACAATTATATTAATGTTTTGTTTAATTATAGTTAATTTAATTCAGTAAAAAGTTTAACGAAACAAAATATATCACAATGAACATTTGATACTGACGTTACAATATTCAACATATTTTCATTAATTCCTGAATTTTGCAGCAGCGATCAGAAATATCATACGATAATAATAATGATATATAATATTTTCTCAAACTATATACAATCCTGTCTTGAGCATAACTTTATTCTCGATTACGAATAATCTAGCTTTAAAAAACCCCACATAAATACTGCATACTATTTCATCCTGTTCCTGAAAATGTATTTACGGTATTAAATTTATAAAAACATAGGGAATCTGACCAGAAATGTATAATATAAAATAAAATGAGCAAAGAGAATAGGGCCCTGGGTTTCGAACCCGAAACCTCCGGATTGCTAGATCGGAGCTCTAACGACTGCACTAGAAAGCTCTTGTGATGGTTGTTCGTCCTTGATACCCTTTGCTCTGCTCTTTATTGTCAGAAGCTATTATAAATCTGACACAAACCCGAATGATAACGAAAATTAATCACTGTAGGGATATGTGCATAATTAGCTGCATTACTAATGTCTTTTCCCGCACATATGCCTAACTTGATTAATTATCCTTCTTGTTTGTGTTCAATTTGTAAGCCTATAACGTCATGATATACATTATCTGAAAAAGGGAAGAATTCAAACATATAGGAAAATGAAAAGTCTATTTAATTATCCTTGGGTTAGTGCCCGGTTTTTATAGCTTCTGACTATTTGAGCAATGAAAATATTTTAATGCAATATTGGGATGCACAATATTACACTAGATTATTTAAATGAGGCTAGAATCGTGTTAAAACCACGTATTGATTTAGTCTTGATTCATCGTACTATGGCGATGGCGGAAAATTGTGCTACACTCAGAACACTTATAATTGTACACTAAGCTTATCATTCCATTATAATCTATTATTTTGTAATATTGATTAAGCTGTACATAACTCTGAAGAAAAAAAACATTTAAAATAAGAACGTTTGTAATAATTATGTGTTAATTTGAGAGAGATCTTTGTAGTGTACAAGTATTCAAGTAACATAATGTTGTTAAGCAGCTCTCACACTTTGGCGAGTTGAATACGAGTTGCCACGACAATAATGTCTTTTGTTCAACTTGGGAATGAATGAGAAGATGATGACACTTGCGTGAAAAGACATCCTCCCATGCATGGACACACAATAGCCCCTGAACAAAAGATGAGCAGATGTCAGGTCGCGGAAAGAGCCACGCTTGTTTTGGACATGTCCAAAACAGTCGCCGCACTGCACCGATCTAGTCTTTTGTTCAGCGAGCTATTGTCTATGTACTCATGGAAGAATATCTATTGAGGCATGTGAGATAATCTTTCTATTCAGATCCTCCGTGGACAAAAAAAAAATCCAGCACTTTTGGTCGGCTATTGTCTATAGGTCGTGGCAAACTCATATGCAACTCGCCAAAGTGTGAGAGCTGCTTTAGACTTTTAAATGTGATTTCACATGGTTAGATTTGCCAATAATAATAATACCCTAACAAAATGCGTATTAATTTGTCGATTTGCCTTTAATAATACTTTAACAAAAACATCCCACCTTAGACCCAAACACGCCATTATATTTGAGGTAAGCACTATATAGGCACCAATCCTGCAGCCGTCATACATTCTGCGACTTGAGAGAGACTATTCACTCACGCATTATGCATAGCCAAAATTTCCGACTTAATGTTTTTCTTAGTTTCGGGGGATATATTTCCCTAACCTAAACCCTAACCCTAACCCTAATTTGGTGGCTATAGGTCAGATTTAGTGGCTATAGGTCAAGTTTGGTGGCTATAGGTCAGATTAGTATAAGTGAATAGTCTCTCTCAAGTCGCAGAATTTATGACGGCTGCAGGATTGGTGCCTATATAGTGCTTGCCTATATAGTGCTTATGCTTACCTATATTTGATTATAATAATACTGTTACAAATGTCGGGTAATGACAAATGTTTGGGATGAAAATGATGAAGATAATGATGAGGTATTGTGTGTCTTTAAATTAATACGTTCATTTCACTTAGCAATCACACAGGTTCGCAATCAATCATGGTAGCGTGCCTCAGATAATCAAACGCAAGGAGATAATAATAAGTGAAGATTCAAGTTCCGAAATATAATTGCTTGAGTTTATTCACGAGTAAATACAACATGTATGCAGGATTAATAAATGTAGCCTGCGGAGAACGCAGATCCGAGCTAGCATAAATAAGACTAGATAGACCACAGCTGACTCGATCAGAACTAACTCAAACACTAACTACAAACTAACCCATAGCTAGCTAACTCCGATCCATACTGACTACGAGGTCCCTGGTACAACTAACGAACTCCCCTGTAAAACTAACTATCGTACAACTCACCACCTCATTTAGGAAAAGTCAAGTATTTATACACTTTACAAGAAAGTAGAGACATGTTGAAGTCTTCGACAAATATGTAAGGTATTTCAAATATCTCAACATCATAAGAAACATTGCATAGTTTTACACATACTTCAACTTCATATAAAACATAGCATTCTTTCTAAAACAAAGAATAAAATAAAACACCAAAATATTATGGAATGGGGGAATTTCTGGAATTCAGAGCATGAGCAAGAGAATGTCAACATTTAGGAAAGGAAAGTGGTATCTGGTAGGAAAGAGAGGGCCACTTGTTCTGATTCCAAAACAAGACGATAAGCGAGAGTAATACGACCCACGCGGGAGGGCGAGAAACTGAGGGATGGGAATCAAAGGAAAAAAAGAGAGGGGAAGCGAGATAGTGGAGGTCTGACTAAACATGTATCAACGACGAAACACATTTATACATTCATTTACTACAGGTCAGGTATAATTGTCCAATACTTTGCAAATACGATCATGAAAATTCGTAACAATACCATAGCAACATTATATTCCGTATTAATTTCTCAATTTGCCTATAATAATACTCTAACAATAGCCCCACCTTAGTCTCAACCACGTCATTATTATTTTAAGATTAATTTTGTCGATTTGCCTATAATAATACCCTCGCAAAATAATCTTCCGTATTAATTTCTCGATTTGCCTTTAATATCTTGTCGATACAAAATGTCCCAATCGCGCCATTATTATCTTGTCGATTTGCCATAAAACTGTAACAAAACCCCAGCTTAGTTCCAACCACGCCGACTCACCGTCTCCTTGTCTTGCGCTGCATCTATTCACTTCCTTTCTCGTCCGCGATCACCATCTCGACCCACGAGCGTCCGCGCGTCGACATCGCGTTCTTCACAGCTTTTCAGATACGATATCAAAGAGGCGTTTCGCATCCAAGTCTTTGTAGCCCCTTTATCGTATTTCGTTCCCAAGACATCAGACATTCATTTTGGACTCTCGACATCTCGTGAGCAATTATTACACTGCATTATTCATGTCATATGTCATTTATATTGGCCAAAGTTACTACGTGGAATATGTAATACTTTATTCAGGGATATGAGAGTTTATCCCTGCTTTATTCATTCGTGTCATTCGTGTTCTGATTCCACCTCAATCACATGCAACTCCTATATTTATTTCATCATTAATTAAACTTGTAAACGAAAAGGGAATTCCATTTCTCTTGTCTTTTATTGTCTGCAACCTTCCTTCCTCGTAGCTACAATACAAATAGTGTTACGTTCTGTGAACAGTGAACACGTTTTACAAAAGGAAGAGATAAGAACTTTAGTATTTTCAAAATGCGGAAGGAATATTATTCAGCCAGTGATGAACACAAAACAAAATAGTCAATCGAACTGAACAAAATATCCAACAATCACTAATTATATAAGAAAAATATATTTACAATTACTCATTAATATAGATAAATAGAGACTTAGATAGTAAGCAAATAACCATCGACTGGGGGGTGATGGCATAACTATACATGCCGAGCTGAAATACAACAAGATATCCAATCGATCGCATTCAGAGAATTTTTACGGTTAACTAATTATCATATTCTTTATTTACCCTAAACATGTGAACAGACATGTATGATAATAAATAATGTATGGGATACTTGTGATCATATATAAATATAATACTAATTCTTAATAGATCATATGATATAACAAGATATTGGAGCATGGATAAGAATTATTTCATTCCAACTTAGAACGATCAACTGAGCGTCCAAATGGTATACACATTTTGGAAAGCATCATTCTGTTTCTGAATCAGTGCACTATGATAATCATCTACCGATCGTAACACTCGTAGTATGAATTAAAAAGATGCGGTCCAAAGAAAGAGCCCGGTTGAGGAAATCCGAAATGTCACTCGGGCCGAAAGCGCGTTGGCGCGTTGGCGCGTTGGCACCATATAGAGCTAGCTGTATAGGAAAATTTTCAGCTGCCATATCGATCGATGGATATGGATATGCAGCTCAGCACGCGCGCTAGCTCACTGCATGCGCTATGCCGCACCCGTATAACATGTACTGTGCATTGTGGGCGCGCGCGCAATATAACCTATAGCATCATGCTCGTAGCTAGTATGCTATAGTATGTGTATAAAGTGCGTGCGTTGGCGCGCAAACCCAAGACGTACAATAAAAGAATAGGCGATCGAATGGCGAATATAATACTATTCTGTATATATAAAAGCGCGTTGGCGTTGGCAAACCCACGACCCCCATAGTCGAGTGGTGGGGTATTCTGCAGTTAAGCCGAGAGAGCTTTAATTTCCATCGATATACACACTGGATATAGCACGCTGCACACTGCCGAATGCGAGACATTGAAGCCGCCGCAAATATTTAAAAGTACACCCAATACAAAAGGTGCTCTATTCACCCGCGTAAATCGATTCACGCGGGTGAATGGAGCACTTTTGTATTGGGTGTACTTTTCACACTGTCGCTGGCTTCATGAAGAGGGCGCTGTTGCTATATCCAGTATTTTTATATCGATGTTAATTTCCCACCTTTAAATCACACTGACGTGTCCTCGTTACTGAGATACAGAACTATGCATGAAATGGCACATGTGGGACTACACATGCTTTAAACACAGTTTTATAGGATTTTAAAGAAAAGTATAATTTCTTTTTCATTTTTTCTTTTCGATACTGTAAAACACTGTAATATATTGTTATGTATTGATATGTGAAAGGGCCCTATTACAAGCTTTGCTTCCTAGGTGTCCCTAAGTGACTCTAACCATTCATTATATTTTACATTGTACAACAGCATTCATGTATAAACTTTGTATTTGATTTTTAATGATTTGGTTGAATAAATTGAACTTGAATAAAAATTGAAGTTGATTACACCAACCAGTGTCTCCTCTATGAATTTGAAATGCATATTCATGCTAAAAACATCATTTTAATTTGGACGGACAAACTGTAACGTTACTAACCGTAATGTTACTAACCGGGTTTTTGTTGTTTCTACTAAAACCAAAAAGACATATTTCAATATTTAATACATCAGACCACTTGCCAAGACAATGTCAATGGTGTAATGATAACAATTTATTTCAGATGACTCCTGTTTACGAGAAATATTTTTCTCAAGGACTCATGTTTTTTTCCATGTCCTTTTTTTGTAACGTTACCAACCGACAATAAAAGTAGCCATGGCGACACAAATATTATTTGAATTGTGTTCATATTTTTCTGTATCATAGACCTAGGGTGGGTGAACATGTTGTAACATGATTGTGACGTGAAATGAATAGATGGTGGTGTTACAGTAGAATATGATAGGAAACAATGCTATAAATGTAACGTTACTAACCGTGGAATTGCCCTTAGGGGTCATGAATACCCAGTCACACATCTTGCACAATTACACCACAATGCACTGCTGATTCCAGCTTGTTTTTTTCACGGAGGTCTCCCCCCCCCCCCCCCTTCCCTAGAGTCATGTGCATCGTTTGATACCAAATAAGAGCATATTGCTTATTTGGTTACTGTGTCACACGTCGTTACAACGTCATACATCACATACGGACGTGAAATTCGTATACAGCGCATAATGTATAAAAGGCAACTAAATTCTTAAAAATGAAAAATAGGCTTTATTTCGATCTTTAAAAACGTAATTCGCATTATATAATGAAACTAAGCATGTAAATTATTACAAATAAAAAACATAAGCAATAAAAAACAATGAAATACATAAGAATATGAGTTGTTAATGTTCTAATTTGTTTAGATGTGGTTAAATTACTATATCAAATGATACAAAATATATCCACAAAATCACATATTAAGCTTATCCCTTGAATGAGATACACGGGAGGAGAGAAGGGTTGTTGTTGTTGTTGTTGTAATTTAGTTCTTTTTGGCGATTAGTCAATATTGACTATTGTCGCCACCTACGTTTCTTTCTTTATATTTTGATGCATTTATATTATAGGTTTTCCCATTCATTTTAACACTATCGTCATTCAATTTCATTAATTTGTCATTCAAATTCGTCCCCAGGAACCACCAGAGCGCAAATCCTAACTTCAATTTCGTCTTTCGTCAATCAATTTCGTCAAAGATCACACAATTTAGTCATTAGGCACACATTTTCGTCAATTGCAAATCAAATTCGTCGGTCACAGTTGCTGAACACATAAAAGCGAAAGCAATTTCGTCAATTGGCAACCAATTTCATTGGAATTCCCAATGCATCAACGTGTATTTCGTCTTTCAAAACAGCCAAAGTATAATTTCCCGAAGAACGCCAGATACGGATGAGTGGTTCTATAAGCCAGTTCGTAATTAGACTATGGAGCTTGGGTGACGACAGAGGGCGTAGTCCGATATTCCATCAACGCCCGATCAACGTACAGTAAAGTGTATGGTAGTATGTCATATTACCGGATAATTTTAGTTTGACAGCATAAAACAAACATTAGATGCATAAAATCAAAGTGGAAAAAATACGAGCAGCTGCATAAACTCATAAAGAACACATTTGATGTAAAGTATATTCAAGAATTTACCGATTTTTCTCCATATCAACTTTCTTGTAATCATCTTTCTTGTGAATGATCTAGGTGAATCATTCACACGCAATAATGATACCAAGGCGGGCGATAAGCATACCACCCATTCGTACAATGTACCGTTCAAAATTGAACGCTATGTTTTAGGACGCCAACGGCAAGGAAAACAGACGGGATATAATATTTCTTTCGACATGTTAAGCGGTCTTCAAAACAAGAAAGTCGGTAATCATTATCAATTTATATAAATTGTGGATCACATAAACGAAATTTGTTTGCATTTGCTAATAAATGGAGAGAGAAATCAGACGGCAAAAACTGTTTTTGCGTTGGACAGTGCAGCAAGCGGAAGACGATAATCTCCGCACAATGCTATGTACACTATTATGTACACCTATACGTGCGTGCTAGCCAGGCCAAGCAAGGCTCGGTGAAATTATTGATCAATAAATATCATCATTACACATGAATAACACATTCTATCAAACCGGTTCTTGTTCTATGAAATAGTACATATTATGCTATTAACCTTTGATGTGGTGAATACAAAAATGATGGGCTTATTTTTATCCTGATCCAGATTTTAAAAACGTAAACAAATAATTCGCATTCAATTGCACGTGTGGCTCCTTTGATTCTCACGATCGATGGAATATCAAAATACCCGGAAGTAAATACGCGCATGCGCAGATTGTAACTACGAACTGGCTTATTGTAGTGGGATTCGCTGACCCCGCAGTGAGCGATGTTAAATACGGTACATTCGCAAAAAAATACAAGCATCGCACAATGCCCAGGAGCCAAACTTTGGAGGCGCAAAGGAGCCCTTTATCCCCGGGTACACCCCGGGATACTCATATTTTTGGATTTGTTACATTCTCCTCTAAATATTCATATGTTCAGAAATCAGTACGCTTTTCGATGCACAAAAGACCTCTGGGCTGCCGGTCTAATATGCAGAACGAATTCATTATTAGATGCCCTAATCTATAGCAGCTACATGAGGGAGTTTATCATGTTTATGCCAATTCCCGATTGACCCTTTCCATACAAAGCAATTGGCATACATAACCAATTAGCTATACACGTGATTCGTGATTGAAAGTGAGACGCATATAATTCACAGAGGACTGTATAGTTATTATATATAAGATGATGACGTCATAATTAAGGGAAATTGAGCGTTCTTATTGGTTGATTACCGATGCTTAAAGGGATAGTTGAGTTCTGGTAAGGAGAGTACAGTTTTAGTGAAACTGAATTTTAGTAACCAAAACCTGCATCATTACATTACAAACTAATAGTTATAACTAGAAAGGAACACAAAATTACAAATGACGTAGTAAAGATCATGTTATCATTCAAAAAGAGCCGTTAAAACGTAAGAGGGCGCTCTCTAAACACTCATCGGTTTCAACAATTTTGAATAAAATATTGTGCATGTGATGCTTTGTTGAAATAGTGATTAGATAGAGAAATAACCAACAACTATTTAAATACCTATTTTGTAACTTTTTGAAAAGAGGAAGCATTTAAAAAAAATTTTAACGGCTGGTTCAAAATTCTCTAATAAACCCGGGGCCCCGGGTTTATTACAAATTGTTATATTTATGGATATTTCAGCCGTTTCTGAACCGATTTTGATCAAACAAAGATGATTTTATTGTTTAAATATTATGCTCTTTCAAATTTTACACTCAGTTTTTCATTACCTCACAAACCAATTAAGTAGTCTAGCGCCCTCTCTACCAAAACTCAACTTTCCATTTAATCCGGTATAATCAATGGTAAAGTTATAATTATAACTTTTCAGTGACGTACAAATTTCCCATAGACCACATAGTGCATGGCGACCGTGTGTACACACTTCCCATTGAGAGCCGCCGCGGTGGAGTGCGCAACGTCAAATTCAGTCCGCTGCCAAAATGCCAACAAAATTACGTAAAAGTGAGAATAATGAAAGGGCTGCGTGCATTTCCATTCCCAAACTTAGCAATATCAAACCACTTTACCATGCAATTTACGAAACTGCCAACATTTATTTACTACAGGACAGATAATTTACAAAATGATGCATTTTCCATCTTTTTCATGATAAGTTTTGCGAGCTTTTCTTCGCGGCATGTAAACAATCAATTGTGACGTCACAGCCATGACGTCACAATTCTTGACACTCAATTCGGGTTCCTCCAAAAGTTCCTCCAAATAATCATCTTATATAACAAATAGTACATGATTCCTGTCGTTAAATATTCCATAATAGACACCTCTACATTTTTAATTTCTCTCGTGCGATTATATTGCACTCGGCCTGCGGCCTCGATGCAATATAATCGCTCTCGAGAAATTAAAAATGTATCGTTGTATATTCTGGTATATTCAACTCCAAACCATGCACTATTTGTATAATATGATACATGTTAAAGGGATCTAGTAACTTTGTTGACATGTGCAAAAAATGATGAGTGATTGATACAATGTATACTATTGTTATCTGATATGTCCACTAGGTGTGTGAAAATTTCAAGTTAAATGGACGTTATATGGCCGAGTAATGAGCAAAAAATTGATATTCACTAACTCATTGCACTCATTTTGTATACGGTTTTCGTGGTCCAGTGGATAACTTAACATCTGAACACTTCAATCGTAAATATCTTTTGAACGAAAGGGAAATTTTAAACCGAAACCTGTCCCATGATTTGATTGTTAAAGGGATATTTGGTAACGCGTTAGTACTGTGACGTAATTCATTCTTTATGTATAGTTTGGCTCGTCGGAGCAACAGAGTTAGATGTGAGGGCAAGACCCTTCGACCAGTTCCGAGTGAGAATGCTCTTGATGGTGAGTCTGAACTGCGGTTGCTTGGTGCTAGTTACGAGCATAGTAAACCTATCATTTATCACGTTTATGTAGTTTGGCTCGACGGAGCAACCGAGTTAGAAGTGAGGGCAAGACCCTTCGACCAGTGCCGAGTGAGAATGCTTTTGATGGCGACCCTAAACTGCGGGTGCTTGGTGCCGTAGATAAGCGGGTTTAGGCAGGTGTTGAAGATGAGCGTGCTGAGTGCCAACGGAGTGCCGTTGGGGCCGATCTCCGTCAGGATGAAGACGCCGTAGGGGATCAGGCACATGATGAGAGCAATGACCACCAGGAACGTGTTCTTCGTGATCCGCATCTCCAGGTCCTGTCTCTTCTTACTGTTGTTGGCCTGTCGAGTCTGAGAAGTGGTGGCAGGAGCGGGATTCACCTGAGGATAGATTGGAAATAATACAATATAGTTACCTATTCCAAAATTTAAATTATCTATTGTATTTTCTAATGCATGGACCCCTGGAATGAGGTCAGCCTTACTGAGGGTGTTCCGCCCGTGTACGTGGAGGAAACTAGAAAGGGATATAAATTGAAGAATTATATAGATACCTTTGATAAATAAACGTATACATATATATTTAAACAAATAAATACATGACAATAACAAATAATAAATAAATAAATAAATAATTAGATAAATAAATAAATTTATAAAAAATAAAAAAAAATAATAAATAAAAAAATAGAAAAAAAACATAAATATATACATAAATAAATATATAAATTAATAAATTAATGAATAAATAAATAAATGAATAAATAAATACACAAATAAAAAAGATAAATAAATAAATAAGTAAACAAAAAAAACGAAATTCATAAATATTAATAAATAAATGAATAAATTAACAAATAAACAATATCATAAATGCCCTAGCTGTACCTGATGTAGGCATAAATGAAATGCACATGGCATATACATGTATATGCACCAGACACATGATACAAGAATTTTGTTTTAATATATCCGTTTGATTTTGCAACGATAATCATTATGTTGTTTTGATTTAACGTTTTACGGAGTTACTTCCTTGTCTATATTGTCCAATTTATAAATGTTATTAATTTGTTCTCAATTGTGCAGGAGCGAACGTGATACAGAGCCTAGAAAATGATCTGTTAAAAAATACAGATATTGTTTTTGTTTCTTTATACTAGGTCTTCACGTGAATAATTGTAAATTGTTTGTGTTATTATACTAATTCAGCTAAATGTTTTTTAGTGGCCAAAATGTAATCCATTAACGAAATTATTTCTTCATTTGTTCGTGGTTGAATTGGTATTCGTATACAGTAGTCCAAAATTAAAGCATTGTTCGATGTCTGCCATATTTATCATCATCTATCTACTGGAAATAGTTCAGATTATTATTAATCGCGGAAACTCCCTTTCTGCCATGCTTTTGGCTAAACATAGGGTACGGTATAACAGACAAATACAAACTCATATTGCATTGCATATTAAGTACATATTGATTCAAATCATCGTTTTGCCTCAACAATTTGTATTGATAGCATTTATATTCACACATATTTCCGGGTGTTGTTTCAATATGTTAATCACTTTTTATCAAGACTACGTATGTTATTTAGAGTCGAATAAACAATTTCACTTTACAAAGTGGCGGAAGCCATCACTTTGATTATTCATGTTGGGCACTGAATCTACCTTCACTAACGTCAGTATTAGAGTACGTACTATCATTGTGTGGGTTTGAACTGTACCCATGGTCATCAACAGGCGGGGGACGGGGGACATCCCCCCACTTTTGAAAGTGGGGGGGGGGGGATTGTCCCCCCCCCCCCCCACTTTTTCATAAATGTATACATTATGTATGTTTGATCCATAGATTGCACTACATAATATTTTCATGTCTCGGATTATGCACCAAATCGCACAATTTCAAGACCAAACGTGCAAAAGCTCCACACAGTGGGAGGGGGACACCTCCTCCAACAACCTCCTCCGCTCGGTCGATTCGCTCCCTCGCAATGCCTCCCCCTCCCCCCACACTTTTGAGAAGCTGTTGACGCCCTAGACTGTACCTGATGACCATGGGTAATGTTAGCGTCAGTAGTGTGACATACATGATATTTAGTGGCCATTATTATTGTATTATTATTAAAGGGATCTAGTAACTATATATGTACAACCTGACGAAGGGTTGATACAAATGTGTATGTATGTGGTCTGATTTGTCCACTGAGTGGTGTGTGAAAGTTCTGTGGTGAATGACTTCATATTATGGCCGAGTAATGAGTGAAATTGCAAAGTGACATTCACTTACTCATTGCATTGAGTTTGTGTCCGTCAACAATTTTCGAGGCCGAGACCAAGACCACTTGTTATTTGTGTCCCGCGGGGGCCGAGACCATTGGTTATGATGGTTGAGTGGACTCTAGACCCGTTAAAATTGGTAAAGGGATGGGGGGGGGGGGGAGTTTAACCCCCCAAAACAGTAATTTTTTCATCAAAGGGGGGGGGGGGGGAGGTTTGAATCCCCCCCCCCCCGGGTATTCCTATGGTGATAAATTCTAGGTACATTTTTGAGGATTTTGACAATTTTACTAAATCCCTTAACATTCAAACATAAATGAAAATGAGTAAAGAGAAATAGGCTTCGCCGACAATCTAACCCGAGACCTTCGGATTACTAGACCGGTGCTCAACCAATTTGAGCCCAGCCTTTATAAATTAAGTTTAATGGACACTCTCTCATTTACTCTCCATTCTATGTATTCACTTTGTATATGTTTACTCATTAACTGATTTGTATTTTGTCAGCTCGAGCATCAGCCTTTAGCGGGTTTTTTTTTTTTACGGTGTGCTGTGTTAACTTACTTTAATTCGTGTGACAGAGGTATTATGTGTAGATATTGCGTGTATTGAACGGTGCAAATCCGGTTCACGAACTCAGAAATCTTCAGAATGTGAAATCATATACTAGATTTTTCTATTTAAAGCCAAATAACAGTATTGGGAAAGTTACCGAAAGTGTCTTTATTGGCCAACCTAATTGATCAGTATTGTTGAAATAGTATAAAAGAAGGGCTCGTGTGGAAATATCCGAACCTTAGTATCGTTAAATGCAGAAATAAATGCAGTTAAAACGTTTATGCAAGATGCTGACATTGGGCCTAAATTTACCGCCAGTTCAGTCCGTCTGCGCTGGCCACATCTATATGCTCGTTCGCATGCGAAACCACGTGCCGCATTTGCCAAAGGTTTTGCACGCAGCTCACGAGGTTGCCTATCAAAATACAGCTGTCGGCGATATATATCAATGCATTGATAGTTTTCTATAATTCTGCAAATATATCAATTAGTAGGCGGTTTCCTGGCCGAATTTGTATAATCCCATATTAGTAAAAAAGTATATTCTTTCACATGGTTGGTAATAAGAGCGTACACTGTTAAAACGCTGCGTACAAAAACGCTGTGTAAAAATGGTCGTTGAATATTTTTATACAACCTTAGGTGTAGCATGATTAGTTGTAGAAAAAAGGGTTGTGTAAAGCGGCCATTGTTCAAGAGTTGATTAAACGTGTTAAATCACGTGATAGTTTCGACCGCGAAATCATCGCGACAAAACCATTTTTGTCCCACTGCAAACCAAGCGAAACGAGATAGCGACGAGGTAGCGTGTTAGTCTAACCCAAAGGTCCCCGGTTCGATTCCGACTTTGCCGTTTTATAGTACAATCATTTTTGTATTTGCTATTTCAACAACAGGGTTGTTTAAAATTTATTCTAAACAACGGTTGTAGAAAAAATTAAAACAACAGTTGTGTCAACTTTAAACAACTGGGGTTGTTGAATGTTTTCAACAAGAGTTGGATGGTTCATAATATAGTGAAACAGCGGTTGTAGAAAATTGTCAACAAGTTGTTGAATTTGTTTACACAGCGTTTTAACAGTGTACATTTCATTTTTTGTGAGTGGGCGTTTCCGATTACTATCATTTAGCTTTAAGCGATCCATTATTTAACTTTATACAATTTTTCCAAAAGTAATATTTGAGACTCCAATCAATATATCAATATCATCATACGATTCTTCTTAATGATGTGTTATGTGAAGTTTCATAGCAAAGCTGATTACCAAGCTAAAAATAAAATTTGCATTTAAGATTCTATCCTCGATCATTCGCGCGAAGTATATCCGAATGCGGATATTGTGAATGATCGAAGTATCCGAATTCCGTTCCGGAACACTTTCCAATTTAATCTTAAATAACTCCATAATTAGGGAGAAACCCATTTCATCCGTCTGTTAACATCTATAAGCCAAACAAAAAGGTACACGATAAGTGTGACAGCTCTGAAATGATTTTCGTTGACTTTGCAAGAGTTAATGGATCACTTTACAGAACGATGCTGGTTTCTTCAGATTGTTTGCGCAATGATTTCAATATAAATGTATAGGAAAACTGCATTTTTAAAACTACATGCAAGACGAAGCAAAATCTATGCTAGGGTCACCTGAATAGCCTAATACAATAATTTTCACGAATATAAACAAAACACAACATTTAACAAATTTAATTTACACCCTTTTATAGAATAAAGACTCTTTTAAGGATATTATTTGTAAACGGCATAGCCCTTTTGCAATGTCGAGCCTCATTTCATTTAGAATTATCCCCCTTCATTCTATTAAACAGATAAATATGTGTGAATGTCGCGCTAATATTCGATTACATGGAGTAGGGGCGCATGGCAAGATAATGCTATAATTCCCGCTTATATAAATATGAATGGCCCTATATAGATTGCTGCTCACTACGCGTTCCAGAAACACTATTTTAGACAAGGGTTGACTCTATTGTCACACAAACTTACCGAGTTACTTGAGAGTACCCCTGGGCCAGAAGTTCCTGCTTCCATTCCAGTTGTTCCACCCGGATTCAGGTGCGTATTGTTCGATTGACCCACCGAGGTAGACACGTTTGTTTGACCCTCTCCTAAGGATGCAGACGACGCTTGCGACGCTAACAATGGGTCATTTCCGGTTAAAACAGGCGGTTGCGATGACGCTGACAAGGCTTCATTCCTTATGACCACGTTCGGTTGCGAAACAGTCCTGTCGCTTTTTGCGGCTGTCACAGGTGGTTGCGACACAGGTTTTGCCCACATCTGCTGCCGCCTCACGTGCCTCCTGATGAAGATGTAGATGCGGACGTAAAAGGAGAGCGTGATGGCGATGGGGATGCAGGAGAGGAACGTTGCCGAGAGGTACATGTGCGTCCTGGTGATACTTCCGTCAGGTCTCTCCTCCTGGTCGCTACAGAGATGGGGACCGTCATCGTATCCCAGCGAGGTGACGCCGGCGGCGTAGGGGATGACGATGACCATGAAAGGGATCATCCACGTCGAGACGAGGAACAGCACCGTATTGATGCGATTGAAAATCTAATTTACAGAGAGAACATAAATTAACAATTCAAATCTTACTGCATTAATTTTACAGTACATGCAAAGTAGAGTTTGGAAAAATAGCCAAATGCCAAATATTGCCTGATTTGTACATAGTTTGTTTTACAGCTAACCCCTACTAATTCGGCATTGATGACAACAAGGACACACTTCTCTGCCTGAGGGGACTATGTATATAATATCAGGGTTCTTCTGGTTATTCAAAATCGACAAAGAGCATGGTGCCAAGGCAATAAACCACTTTGGCGTTATTTTAAGAATAAAGTTGCTAAAGCAATAGTATTAGCGAAAAGTAATTATCATAATACTAGGATAAGTAATTTAAAGAGACATGATCCTGCTGGATGGCATAATAAAATAAAAATCCTTACTCAAGGAAGAAAGGAACAGACTGCTGTAGGCATTCCTGGAATTGACTCTAGTGATCCAAACTGTAATATTGAAATTGCTAACAAAATTAATGAATATTTTATATCTATTGCTGAAGATTTGCCTCATTTTGATAGGTCAATCTTACCAGCATATTTGCCATCACCTGTAAAATGTCCTTTCATTGAATGTCAACAAGTTTATAATTTACTTAGTAAAATTAATTTACAAAAATCTAGTGTAACAGGAGATTTGCCAGTAAGAATTATTCGTGAATTTTCTTATGAATTATGTGTACCATTGGCCGATATCCTTAATGTGTCTTTTGGAACTGGTATTATTCCTAATCTTTGGAAGTATGCCCAAATTGTTCCTATACCTAAGAAAAATACACCCACAATTACTGATCTTAGACCAATAGCTTTAACAAGTCACTTTGCTAAGATATGTGAATCCTTTATTGTTAAGTGGCTATTGGAGGATATTGAGGGAAACATTGATATACATCAATATGGAAATCGGCCAATGGTATCAACTTGTCATTATTTGATTAAATTGCTACACCAATTGTATGAAAATGTTGATTCAATCAAGTCTATTTCTACATTAGTTTTAACTGATCTGTCAAAGGCTTTTGATCGAATAGACCATAACATTTTGATCAGAAAATTAACCCGTTGAGGACGAATTGATTTTGGTATAACACGGATTCTCCATAGACTCAAGAACGAAATATTTCGGGTCCAGTCCTCAACGGGTTAATTGACTTGAATGTCAGGCCTTGTGTGATTTCATTAGTAGTTAATTTTTTACAAAATAGGACCCAATGTGTAAAATATAGAGGTAACATTTCTGACTCACAATTGATTCATACTGGTGTTCCCCAAGGAACTAAACTAGGTCCTGTTCTTTTTTTAATAATGATAAACGATGCTTGTACAGATGAAAGTATATCATATTATAAGTATGTCGATGATCTTACACTTGTTGATAGTAGAAAATGTACTCAAGTTTCAAGAATCTCTCAATAACTTTCAACATTGGACTAGTGTAAATAATATGAAACTTAATGCAGCCAAATGTCATGCGATGGTTATTACTTTTATGAAACGACCACCAGTTTTTGAAAATTTACTCAGACATTGGGAATGTTGAATTAGATACAGTGGAATTTGCTAAAATTCTTGGGGTCATTGTACAAAGTAATCTCAAATGGGACTTACATATTAAAGATACAATCATAAGGTGTAATAGGAAATTGTATATGCTTCGTAGATTGAAATCATTTGATTTTCCTCGCAATGATCTTTTAATTATATACATGGGATACATAAGTCCAGCACTTGATTATTGTGTCCCGGTTTTTAATGGAAATATTACTCAAGAGCAAATATTAAATTTAGAACGGATTCAAAAGAGAGTCCTTAGAATAATATTGGGAGGTGATTATATAATATGTTAATGCTTTTTCATTGTGCAATTTGATTACATTGGAAGCAAGAAGAAAACAACTTTGTGAACAGTTTGTAATATCTTTAGAAAAACACCCTGTTTTTAATGATTGGTTACCAGTTAAAAGAGAAAATAGATACAATTTTAGAAACTCGAATAAATATGACACTTTTAAATGCAAAACTTTAAGATTTCAAAATAGTGCTCTTCCTTACCTTGTTCGTATTTTAAACAATATATAGTTCAACTTTGTATGATCTTTTTTTTCTTATACATGTATATAATTGTGTATTTTGCTGTTTGCATATTTCTTATTGCCTTTTAAACTTTATAACTTTTAATATGTATGTTAATCTTTGCACTTTGTAACAAATGTACAATTCAGCCTTTGGCTGCCAACCATTTGATGAATAAACTCTTTTCAATTCAATTCAATTCAGTTACTTGCCTTGTTGTAGGTCTCCATGCGCGCGGTGATGAGGACCATGCGGTTGAACCCTATGACTACCAGGTGACATACACTGCTCCCCTCCAGCGTGAACCAGACGATGGCGACGAGGACATACGTCTCTGTCGGAGGGGGATATGTATATAATATCAGGGTCATTATGGTTACTTGCCTTGTTGTAGGTCTCCATACACGTGGTGATGAGGACCATGCGGTTGAACCCTATGACTACCAGGTGACATGCACTGCTCCCCTCCAGCGTGAACCAGACGATGGCGACGAGGACATACGTCTCGTTCGGAGGGGGCTATGTATATAATATCAGGGTCATTATGGTTACTTGCCTTGTTGTAGGTCTCCATGCACGTGGTGATGAGGACCATGCGGTTGAACCCTATGACTACCAGGTGACATGCACTGCTCCCCTCCAGCGTGAACCAGACGATGGCGACGAGGACACACGTCTCTGTCGGAGGGGGATATGTATATAATATTAGGGTTATTATGTTTACTTGCCTTGTTGTAGGTCTCCATGCACGTGGTGATGAGGACCATGCGGTTGAACCCTATGAGTACCAGGTGCCACACACTGCTCCCCGTCAGCGTGAACCGGAGGATGGCGATGAGTACACACGTCTCTGCCGGTAGAGGCCAGCCGGTCGTCGATACGAGCCCAACGATGATCCACGGCACGATCAGGCACACTAGCATGTCACTGACAGCGAGGCTGTGGATTGATTTGATGTGTTGACTTATATAAACATCATGTACAGAAAAAACACATTCACAGAATAATGATTACGATTTATGTATGTGCCGTTATATCCATTAAGGGTGAACGTATGCTGCTTGTACTATAGCCAATTTCAATGCCTTAGATAAAATTGTAAGTATTTATCATGAAATTACACTATCTCATCCCATTCATAATCATTCCTGTCCTCAAATGAGCCCACATCTGGGTCCCGTTGCAGAAAGATATACAATCGATTGTAAGTTGCAATTAATCGTAAGTCAGATCACGTGTTCTAGATGCGCAAATCTGATTGGTTGAAACGCGTACATTTTCTGACTTACGATCAATCGTAACTTACAATCGATTGTATCTCTTTCTGCAACGGGGCCCAGGTCTGGCCCTGTATTAGCCAATGATACACAGTACAGTTAAACAGTTAAAACAGTTAAATATAGCGATCACCAATGTGACCACAAGAAATGTGACCACTGTAACATGTGCCCCCTGTAGACATTCAATTGTTTTTCTCTGCAGGGATCACTTTTGGTGGCCATTACAGGCAGGTTTTCTGCTACGAAAGGTTTGGCTGTTTTACCTGAAACAAAGTCAACACTCTCACCTTGTGATAAAGACGTTAGTGGTCGTACGCAGCTTCGGATAGAGCGTCATGGCTAGAACAACTAGTGAGTTGCCCACTAGCCCGAACGCCGCCACACACCCCAACCAGGCGGCCAGTCCCGTTCGAGCACGAAGATTACTGTAGTCACCATCGGGTTCGATTTCGGAAACATTCGGTTGCAAGATGGACGTTTCCATTTCTGTATGTGTCATGAAAATAAGTAAGAGATTATGAAAAAGATGTCCATTATATCTGTTTATACAAATCCTACATAAGCTACGACAGGGGTGTCGATCATGGGGGGGGGGGGGGGGGGGGGGGCAGGGGGGCGGTCGCCCCTCCAATGAAAATATTGGGGGGGGGGGGCGAACATATCATTTCGCCCCCCCCCCAATAATTCCGAAAATGATGAAGAAAAAAATCGAGTGATATAATGCCAAAGAGGGGAAAGACACATTTATCAATAATTAATCTTCAAAATAGCCGTTTTTTTGTTTGAAAAGGACTGTAAATCTCTTTTTCATATTACGTGAAATTTCTGTCTCAGGTGTGCACCAAATCGCACAATTTTACGCCCAAAAATACAAAAGCTCCCTACTGTGGGAGGGGGACACCCCCTCCCACACCCTCCCCCGCTCGGTCGCTTCGCTTCCTTGCAATGTCTCCCCTACACTTTTGAGAAATTGTTGACGCCCTTGCTTAGTTTCATGGGAGCCCAATGCCCTAGACTATATCGGTGGCTCTATAGTATACATGATCACGTGGATCCATGCATCTCATGCAAGGCTCAGTCTTTTCCTCGCTATGCCCTTTAAAAATACGTTTTTAAAATACAATTTTAACACCCATGCAAATGTGGGTGCCCCCCAAAGTCAGGTCTTCGAGCCATCAAGACACTTTCAATGAGCGCATAATAAAACTTCCGGGCATGCCAATGTGGGGCTTTTAGCTCTCTCAGTGGTCACTCTGGAAAAAGTTTTCAAATTTCGCCCCCCCAATCTCAAAAACGGATCGACACCCCTGAGCTACTATACCGGTTAAGACTACATGACTTGTATCCAAATGAAATGTTAATTATAATTTGTATTATTTTAATATTTGAATAAATAATGTAAATTATGTTATTATAATTCACGTTTTGCTGTACAATCACACCAGGGCCCTGTTGCAGAAAGAGATACAATCGATTGTAAGTTGCAATTAATCGTAAGTCAGATCACGTGTTCTAGATGCGCTAATCCGATTGGCTGAAACGCGTAAATTTTCTGACTTACGATCAATCGTAACTTACAATCGATTGTATCTCTTTCTGCAACGGGGCCCTGGATTGATTTCGGCTAACTTCGATGATATTCAGTTATTGATGTACTCATTGTGTGCTAGTACTGAGAGTGTGATTAAACTAAAGCTAGACATTCAACTACCTCCTCCTTAACACAAACACACACCATAGATTCATACATGGAATGGTTTGCACAATTCCCATAATATTTTTAAATATAACTCTTACTCCACGATACCGAAACTTTAATAACTTAATATTAAGCACTAGAATATTAATAAAAACAAAACACAGTATAGAGATTCTAGTAAACGGCAATTTAGAGTGATCCATAAACTTCGTCAAATTAAACCAAAATCACTTAGATATTTCACACTTCTCTTATACCATGATATTTGGCTTATTGTACCAGACGAATGAAATGGGCTTTGAATTGACATAAGTTTCCCTAATAATGGAGATATTTATGATTTAATTTGAAAGTGACCTAGAACGCTTTTTGATTGCAGTCAAAAGTAAACGATTTCGGATACTTCGAGATTCATAGTTATGATATCCGAATTCGGATACTGCGCGCGAATACTCGGGGAAAAATCCGACATAAATTTTCCCCTTTTTGCACTATACAGTATAGGTATAAAATCAGTGCTCTTTTAAAATGAAAATATGACATATCATACAGAAATAGCTTCCAGCAATATTAGTATATAACTAAAGTCTCATATATTACTTCGGAAAAACCTTATGAAGTTAGTGGAACATATATTGATCTTCCCCTTTTTCTTTGTCGATGTCGCTATTTTCTTGGCGTAATTTTGTTTGTGCCATGCTGAGGCGGCGGTGGTGGTGTTTATTGAATTGGTTGGGACGATTGCCAGATGAATATTCACATTTTCTTCCAGTTAATGTCATCACATCTTAAAAAGTTGAACATTAAATTGAGTATCACCCAATGATTGGTCATATGTAATGCTGTATTCTGACCTCTCTGACTAAAGAGCAAGCTATATCTACTATACTAAAGTAGCCGATCACGTCTGTCTGTCTGTCTGTCCATCTATGCATTTCGTAGTGCATTGAGGCACCAACATCAAACTTTGGGTAGTGATTGGTGATGACCCATAGAGGTTTGTGGTCTGGGTCAGGTCGGGGTCAGTTTGACCAGTGGTCAGTTATGAATCGGCCAATATTCCACGTTCATTTGCCATGCAGTCGCGTCGAGCGCTGATCATCGCACATGCTTGCGACGGAAGTACCGTGAAAAGTGTGTTGCTGAAATGACCTTTCATTATGTAGTCTTTGTTCAGCCTGGAATCGATACGTTGTAAATTACTTACACACATTATCGTATGCCTGTCAAATCGGAAATAACACGTGTGCCGCTGTGTGCGCCTGAATTAAGACTATCGTAATTTGCTTTCGAATTGTTGGCTTCCGACCAAAACAAGATCGTATGTTGTGTATGTAAAGTGATACGGGATGGACGTGTACAGTACAATAGACGGATGTGCGAACATTCCCATTTTAAAAACTGGGATATCTAGGGCCAACATGACGCGATATTTTGACCGGGGAATCCTGAACGATCTGCAAAGTTAGGTGAGAAAATCAATCACATCTGGTGAGTACAACAGTATAATTTTTTTTTTTGGAATAAGGAAGGAAATGACTGATTGACGGGAGTGTTTCTGTCCCGATTCTGCCTATACCCAGTCACATGTACCGTGTACACCAAGTCTCACGAGTGTATTAGAATCGTGTATTAGAGTCTGTAGACCGCCTCCGTCGGCGTTGGGCCGGGAATGATGCACCAATTCCAAGCGCCATTCGGTCCCATAATCCTATATTTCGTGTATGAATTCTGGATTGTATTCGACGTGATGTTTAATACATTTATTTAAAATACTTGCTTATATTTGTTGGATTTCATGCGTATCAGATGTCGAGAAATATTGTTTTCTTTGTATAAACCAAGTTTTAAAATGATTCTTAACCACTTTTAAATTGGTTTTTATATACCATAAAGCGGGTCCTACTAAACGCCAAGGATCAGTACTAGGCACTGCGAAGCACTGCCAAGCACTGCGAAGCACTGCTAAGCACACTACGAAGCACTACGATACCCTTACGAAGCACCGCGAAGAGCATGTCTTCGCAGTACTACGAGGCACTACGAAGACGAAGATTGCACTGCGAAGAGCGCCCTGTACTAAAAACTACGTTTAATGCGCGCACGTAGAGGTAGACTATGGTAGCTGCCAGACTTTCCCTTTCGTTAAAATGATATTTACGATTGAAGTGTTCAGATGTTGAATTATCCAATTGATCGTCGAAACAGTGTACAAGTGCAAGGAGTTGGTGAACATCACTTTGCATTTTTGCTCATCTACTTCTACATGCGCTCCAAATGCTATCTTTTTGCTCTTCGTAGTGCTTAGTAGTGCTTAGTAGTGATTTCGTAGTGCTTCGTAGTGATTCACGGTGTTCGCGGTGATTAGTAGGACCGCCATAAAGCTACAAGCCAGTGTCACAGAATGCGCGTAGGCATTCTAGCCGAAGCACCAAACAGCACTTAGATTTCACCACCGACGTAGGGGGCCCAATATCTGCACAGCGTCCATACGACAATTCAGCCTGCTGCTTTTCGTGACGTTTTAAAGAGTTATAAAACATATTTAATAAAGTAAACGACTGTTCTCTTAATTTTTTGTGGAATGTACAAGTCACTAAAATCACTTCCAATAGTATACACATACACAATTTACAGAAATGAATGCTAGAATTACGGACAGAAACACAAAATGAAAGACAGATTCTGTCAAATCGGTTTTAAAACTTAAAAGACTATTGTAAAAAATGATCCCATAGTGCAGTACCTCTGCAAATTAAATACGGTTATGCTTGAATCTACCCAAATATATGTTTATAATTGTTCACCCAACTAGATTGAAAAATGAGCTACCACACCACCGTGATAGTGTGCATATGTCTATCACATTGGCCAGATATCGTTTGACGGGACCCTAATGCGTCGGGGCCCCGTCCAACGACGACGGGTTGTGGGACGGGATTGAGTCGCCCGTGTTTATTTTGTCTTATA
Organism: Echinarachnius parma; assembly: GCA_037951105.1. Lineage (NCBI taxonomy): Eukaryota > Metazoa > Echinodermata > Echinoidea > Clypeasteroida > Echinarachniidae > Echinarachnius > Echinarachnius parma. The sequence goes on from JBAMJV010006130.1 coordinate 34,059, forward strand.
CTATTTAAATTATGACTCTGGGAATAGTAAAGATTTAAAGTATCGTTATGTCATCATCGCCTCTCTCTCACAAAAACCCGCGGATTTCCGCGGGTACAGCTAGTTGAATTAATGTTTCCATTTGCATCATGTTGTTTTATACTAGTGCGCGGCCACGCGAAATAATATCTGGCCTTCGGAGGCAATTATCAATAATCAATTCGTACATTACAATCCTTCTCATGTGTCCTTTTCATAACAGATCGTAACGGTTCCGGTGACGCTACTTTATCGTAGACTCAATCATGGTCCTGGGAAGCGGGGGTGCGGGGGGTGCTGCAGCACCCCCGAAAATTTGTCAGGGGGTGCGCAAATTTTTGTATATATTATAATGTATATCATTATGCTTCGTTTACGAAATTGTCACACAGCCGACAGCCACAAATGACGCTCTTTCTGGCTTGTCAGAACAATTTGAAGTAAAAGGGCACCCCAAATAGAGATCCATCAAAGCAAGGGTAAGATAATGTTGAGAACATTTTGCCCACATCTTGAAAATGATCCTTCTACATCAAGCGCATACAGATCCACCTAACCATACAAAAATACGCCAGAAACAACAGTTCCACTAGGAGATACACATGGGATCAACAGCGTGTGTTTTAGTGTGTCCACGGGCGTATGATCTCGGGGGATACTCGGGGGGGGGGGGGGGGGGGGGGTACACACGTATAATGGTTATACGGGATGTGCCGCTGGGAAGGGTGACTTTTTCAAGAAAGATCCTTAGACATGGGTCCCATTTTCATAAAAAAACACCTTAGACATTGGTGCCTTTTTTCATTTATTCCTTTTCCGTCTTTTCTCCTCATTTTCTCCGGGAGTTTGGGATTTGCCGATGTGAAATTGTTAAAATGTTCAAGCTCGCTCCGCTCGCTCACATACATAATATTTCACAACCTGTTTATATTATAACCCTTCATAACGCCATATCATAAGCAATAAAAACGAATATACCCATACAATTATATTGAAACAAATGGCAATTTTCCGCTGTGAAATGGCTAAAATTTTCAAGCTCGCTCCGCTCGCTCACATACATAATATTTCACAACCTCGGTGTTTATAATTGCCAAAGTTCCCTGGTGTACACCCCCCTCCCAAACCAGTGGCGGATCTACGGGGGGGGGGGGGGGGGGGGGGGGGGGTTAGGGGGTTTAAACCCCCCCCCCCTTGGGCTGCCAAGTGAAAATGTATCAGTGGAAAAAGTGAACAAAAAGTGACAAAAAATCACTTACGGGGGGGGGGGGGGGAGGTTCAAAATAGCAAAAAAGATACACATGGGATCAATGTTTTAGTGTGTCCACGGGCGTATGATCTCGGGGGATACCCGGGGGGGGGGGGGGGGGGGTACACACGTATAATGGTTATACGGGGATGTGCCGCTGGGAAGGGTGACTTTTTCAAGAAAGATCCTTAGACATGGGTCCCATTTTCATAAAAAAACACCTTAGACATTGGTGCCTTTTTTCATTTATTCCTTTTCCGTCTTTTCTCCCTCATTTTCTCCGGGAGTTTGGGATTTGCCGATGTGAAATTGCTAAAATTTTCAAGCTCGCTCCGCTCGCTCACATACATAATATTTCACAACCTGTTTATATTATAACCCTTCATAACGCCATATCATAAGCAATAAAAACGAATATACCCATACAATTATATTGAAACAAATGGCAATTTTCCGCTGTGAAATGGCAAAAATTTTCAAGCTCGCTCCGCTCGCTCACATACATAATATTTCACAACCTCGGTGTTTATAATTGCCAAAGTTCCCTGGTGTACACCCCCCTCCCAAACCAGTGGCGGATCTACGGGGGGGGGGGGGGGGGGGGGGTTAGGGGGTTTAAACCCCCCCCCCCCCTTGGGCTGCCAAGTGAAAATGTATCAGTGGAAAAAGTGAACAAAAAGTGACAAAAAATCACTTACGGGGGGGGGGGGGGGGGAGGTTCAAAATAGCAAAAAAAACGCCGCTTCGCGGCTCGTGGACGAAAGCGAAAAAAGGTGAAACAAAATCACTTACGGGGGTTTAAAATAGCCAAAAAAAGTCGCCGCTTCGCGGCTCGTGGACGAAAGTGAAAAAATCGCTTACGGGGGTTCAAAATAGAAAAAAAATCGCCGCTCGTGGACGAAAGTGAACAAAAAGGCGAAAAAATCGCTTACGGGGGTTCAAAATAGCAAAAAAAAGTCGCCGCTCTGACGAAAGTGAACAAAATGGCGAAAAAAATCGCTTACGGGGGTTCAAAATAGCAAAAAAAAGTCGCCGCTTCGCGGCTCGTGGACGAAAGTGAAAAAATCGCTTACGGGGGTTCAAAATAGAAAAAAAATCGCCGCTCGTGGACGAAAGTGAACAAAAAGGCGAAAAATCGCTTACGGGGGTTCAAAATAGCAAAAAAAAGTCGCCGCTCTGACGAAAGTGAACAAAATGGCGAAAAAAATCGCTTACGGGGGTTCAAAATAGCAAAAAAAAAATCGCCGCTTCGCGGCTCATGGACGATGATCTGCATCGTCATTGGGTCAACCCCCCCCCCCCCTTAGCAATAAGCTAGATCCGCCCCTGCAAACCCTCCCCCCGCTAGGTGGCTTCGCGCCCTCAAAGTATAAACTTTCGCCCTCCCTAAGAAAATACCCTGGCGCCGCCCCTGTAGTATGGTACAGTTTACTAATGAAGAATTTTATCAAAAACTGCAAAATGATTGGCCATTGTTTTATATTACAGCTAAAAATGAAATATTTATCCCCCACTTTTTGATGCGGGGTGGCCTGTACAAGACAAACAATCCCCACTTTTGTTTAGAAGTTAAATCTTCTAAAAATCTTACAAAATGCATAATAATAATAATATATAACTGCAACAATTATGACCATACTTATACAGTGATATTGTAAACACCAATTTCCAAAATGTCTCCACGTGGGAGGGGGCACACTCCCTCCCCCAAGTATCTGTAGACATGCACGGACGACAGGCGGACGATGTAAGTGTATTTCTGGTGTGTGTCTGCTGTGTGTGTAAGTTCGATTGTGTTTGTATACTATATAGCGGTCTTATCATGAGGGGAGATGGTAATGATTTCTTTAATTAAGTATTATCAAATTTCCTTCCAAGGTATGCACCAGATTGCATTATTTCGAGTCCAAATTTGCCAAAGCTCCCTAGCGTGGGAGGGGGACACACCCCCTTCCCCCCCCCCCCCCCTGCGGTGCTCCGCTCCCTCGTAGTTGTGCCACGCCCCCAATCCGTTGACCGTATACGTACCACTTTAAAATTCCTTCCGACGGGCCTGTATACGTATATATCTCAGCACCCCCGGTGAAAAAATCGTTCCCAGGGCCCTGGACTCAATAGACATATTTTTTCTAAACGAAATGTGAACGAAATTGCACTAGATGCAGTGAAATTGATTTTGTTTAATGTATCAGTCGAACTATTATGCATTCATTTCTATATTTGTCATCGTCGTTTTCTGTTCATTTTATTAATCAACAACGTGTGTTATTGACCAATAAGCCAGTTCGTAATTAGACTATGGAGCTTGGGTGACGTCAGAGGGCGTAGTCCGATATTCCATCAACGGGCCATCAACGTACAGTAAAGTGTATGGTATCATGTCATATTACCGGATAATTTTAGTTTGACAGCATAAAACAAACATTAGATGCATAAAATCAAAGTGGAAATTACACGAGCAGCTGCATAAACTCATAAAGAACACATTTGATGTAAAGTATATTCAAGAATTTACCGATTTTTCTCCATATCAACTTTCTTGTAATCATCTTTCTTGTGAATGATCTAGGTGAATCATTCACACGCAATAATGCTACAAGGCGGGCGATAAGCATACCGCCCATTCGTACATGGTACCGTTCAAAATTGAACGCTATGTTTTAGGACGCCATCGGCAAGGAAAACAGACGGGATATAATATTTCTTTCTACATGTTGCGCGGTCTTCAAAAAAAGAAAGTCGGTATTCATTATCAATTTATATAAATTGTGGATCACATAAACGAAATTTTGTTGGCATTTGCTAATAAATGGAGAGAGAAATCAGCCGGCAAAAACTGTTTTTGCGTTGATAGTGCAGCAAGCGGAAGACGATAATCTCCGCACAATGCTATGTACACTATTATGTACACCTATACGTGCGTGCTAGCCAGGCCAAGCAAGGCTCGGTGAAATTATTGATCAATAAATATCATCATTACACATGAATAACACATTCTATCAAACCGGTTCTTGTTCTATGAAATAGTACATATTATGCTATTAACTTTTGATGTGGTGAATATAAAAACGATGGGCTTATTTTGATCCTGGTCCAGATTATAAAAACGTAAACAAATAATTCGCATTCAATTGCACATGTGGCTCCTTTGATTCTCACGATCGATGGAATATCCCAATACCCGGAAGTAAATACGCGCATGCGCAGATTGTAACTACGAACTGGCTTATTAGGAACGTACTCGCTCAGAATGCGAGATAGAGCGGTTTGGAGCCGCCCGAGAGTATAAAACACGATTGCTTACATTAGTTAATGAAATGTATAAGTTAATGAAATGTATAATTCAGTTAATATCATACAATATTGTCGAGTATGTATATATTATGTTGATGCCAAGCTACACATCAGTGGCGGGAGTCCCAATGTGAGAGCAGGCACCAGATATACATGTAGTAGGAGTGAGTTTTGTTTATTTTGTATTGTATTATGATTATCTCAGAAGACAAAGGTATACCATGTATTATGTATTTGCACTAACATGCACAAAATAAGCCCACTAAATGTTTTCACTAATTTGTTTAAGAATTACTTTATTAAGAAGAAGGAAACAAAAAATGCATATTGCGATAGTTCATTAGTAGCTTTAAAATAGTGTTTATTTATGAATATATTTGTTTTGTTTGATTTTGCTTTATTATTATACTATTATAATTACGTGTTGTAAGAGGATCGTTTTGACCATAAGAGGCCCACTTCCACATATGTGGCGGGAGTCCCGATGTGAGAGGTGGGCTTTGTTATTGAAATAAGGAAAATTGTTATATTTTTGTATATAAAAGTAATATTCATAATAAGGTAGGAGAAAAGAAAAAAAAATGAAATATCGCAATATTTTTAGCGGTGCCATAGAAATAATTTGTTGATGATATATAAAATTGTATAATGAAGATGAAATCAATAGAAAAGCAATTGGCAACAATAGTCAGATTTGACTGATTGCCACCAAACTAAACAACAACAACAACTAGATTATATAACTTGACAAATTGTTGCAGCAGCGCACGAAACGTCGTGATCTTTTAGATTCCTTGTTGACCATACATTGCGAGACAAACGAATATCACTAGCGATATTATTTTCGAAACAACGTGTGTGTTTAGTGCACGTAACATACACTCGAGAAACTTATAATTAATGCACTAAAAATAAATGTACATACTTATAAATATGCTTACAATTGAATTAATCGATTTCGCTTTTTTGAATCACTCAAATATAACCCTTTCATTTGATATTTCAACCATATTCCTTCACATTCTTGATTTAACAGCATGTTATTTGCACCATCACAAAACTCGACCAGTACTCATTTATGTCTTCAAGTTCGAACATTCTTCACGCTGGTCAATGTAAACAAAAATACTTTTTTTGAAATTACTTAAACTGATCCGTTAATTTGTATCAAGTTCGATCAAAATTACTTAGAGCTTCCACATCTCTCTTTGAATTGTTGCTTAGCTTTAATATGGCAATAGAAGAATGAAATGTTTTTCGATGTTTTTGTTTTATGGCGCTGTGAGTGACACCATATCAGGTTCCCATTTTTGTAATTTTGTACCATGTCAGTGCATGATGAATCATTCTCTCGGCACACAGCTGAATGTACACTCACAATGGCGCGCGTATTGCTCGTTGTTCGATGCTATGGCGGGCAGTAAGTGTGATTTGATCAAAATGGGAACCTGACATGGTGTCACTCACAGCGCCCTAAAACAAAAACTACTCGACCAAAATGACTGTTCTTTGTATTGTTTTTCATTGGAAAAGACACCCTATCCGATGGACATAATCACTTTGTTACTTTATTTTGGGAAGTGCCCCGTTCCGTTTTTTTGGGCCACCCTATAGTACGCGGCACATGATATTAGTTGCGAAACTAATCGCGCTTTCGTTTTGCACTTGTTGTCCACAGAAGCTGCTTGTTACCACTGGAGCCTTGACAAGGCTTCTTCAACATAATCTCACATTGCTTCTGCTATGTTTAGATAGATCCATTAAACAAAATACAGCACTATGCCGATTGATTAGTGCATTAAAATTGTAAGGCAATGACATGTTGCAGCGCTAATCACAGTGTAAGTGTCCTTCGGTCTACGGTAATTAAATTCCATTGCCTTAAATCTTTCAAATTGTTTCTATAGTAACAATAGACGATACCGTCCTTTTTTTTAAATCCACTGATTAATGTGATAAGCCTGGGTAAATTAATGACAGTAGCCGTGGGCTGCATAACATTGTTAACAATAATTAAATACAGCACGCTACGAGGATGTATTCGTCATGCTTTGGGTGAACAGTTACTTCAAACGTGGAATCATCATTGCAAACCTAACATAACAATGTAAGTCCCCCACTAAACAACTCGTCATAATTTCATAACCAATGTTTTTTCTTCTCAAAATATTGTCTTACCAGAATATTTTTACAGTGGTTATGTATATTTTGTGTGAAAATCAGAGAGATATATTCATCACTTCATGGCTGAATGAGCACAGATTAAAGACAAAACGGGTCATTTCCACAAGTCAAACGAACTTGCGCATGTCTGTATACATTGTTGTCAAATATAACGTGTGGCGGAATGCATTGATTACGGTTTGTGAAACAATGCTGTTTTAAATTCCACCCACTTTAATTTGTAATGGCACATGTGGTTAAATGCATTAATTGCAATTGTAAAAGTCAGACTGCGATTTGAAATATCTCAATACTCAATAAACTGCAATAATCATAATACCTTTGCGAATTTGGAAAAATTACCATGTTCTCCTTAATATGTGCTAATTCAACCATGAATTAATGGTTACCTCTAATATTTACACAATCATTGTTTACCTAACTTCCGTATAAATATTTTGGCGAGAGGAAAACGTGAAACGATTCTTGGTTATGAAATTATGAGCAGTTATAGTTATAGTTATAACTCCACCATGCTCGAAAGGTATAGAAAATTACGAACGACTAAGTAAAAAGCCTCTTATCATTCAAAAAGAGCCATTAAAACACAAGAGGGCGCTCTATAACAAAGCATTGGTTTCAAAAATTTTCATACAAAATTATGCATGTGATGTTTTGTTGAAATAATGATTAAATAGAGAGATCATCAACAACTATTTTAAAACCTCTTTTGACAATTTTTGAAAAAGTGTAAGCATTTTTTTAATAAAAAAAAAAAAAATCCTCGAATAAATCTGTCCCCAGATTTATTACGATCGGATTTATTTATTGATATTTCAGCCGTTTCTGAACCGATTTTGATAAAATAAAGTTTATTCTGCCATTAAAATTGTATGCTCTTTCAAATTTTACACTGAGTTTTTCATTATCTCACAAACAAATTATTTCGTGCAGCGCCCTCTAAACCAAAACTGAACTACCCCTTTAAGGACGTTATAACATGAAAACAAAATGATTTTCTTGTCTCAATAATATTCCAAGTATGAATTTCGGATAGAAACAAGTTATTTTTTGTGTGTGAAATTGGTAATTTTGTTTTTGTTTTAGTACTAAATAACAACTTGTTCCCTAGTGTGGCCAGCATTATTCGGGCAGCATTGTACCATGGGTACGCACACTTTTTGCATCATTTTCTTCTTTGGTGTTTTTGCATTTAATGATGTTGTCATCATATTAGGAGCGCTTCTCACCATTGCCTTTTCCCGCATGTTGCGTTTCATCCTTGGTCATTTTAGTTGTGTTATGTTGTCATTCTATTGGAAACGCTTTCCACCACATCTTCCCTCTGGTTGCTAGGCCACTGATAACATGAATCTGATACGATGGTCAGATGATTCCCATGGGCATTATTACATGATTATTGTGACATCTCGTGTAAAACCGAACCCATTTACATAAACAAAAAGGCACTGCTGCAGCGATATGGTGCTATTATGAAGATCTATATATACATTAATTGTCCTAAATATATTCCCTTCAAACGGGAACGTTATTTAAATGTATGATTGTGAACAGGGTCGTCAGATTGGCTTTCATGCTTGCTTACATTTTTCCTCGAGTTATTTTCTTGAAGCTAGATAGACTTTTCTCTCGAGATATTTTCTTCGAGTTAGACACGCGGAAGGTACATGCAACTGTCATTTGATTGTGTTTAAAGACGTGGGTAGAATAAACATAGTAGGAGGGGGTGTAAGAAAAATAGAGGAACTAAACAAAATCAATACAGGTTGACAATTTTGCAGAGAGTTTGAGGCAGATTAGGAAGACTAAGATGAAGGAAGAGGGAGAGAGAAACAACAACTAAAGGTAAAGTAATATACATTTTGTTAAGGATCGAGGGCCTTTACAAGGATAAAGTCACACTCGATGTGCAACATGACCCCGGAAAAATGTTGAAGGTTGAGCTAAGGGAGATAAGAGAGAAGGCAGTAGGATATATTTATACCAAACACGAAGATGGTGAAGATGGAAGAAAGAAGAGAGGGTTTGTTTATCCATGAATTTCTCCTAGTACAATCCATGGTTTATCTATCGATCTATCTATCTATCTGTCTATCTATCTATTTATCTATTTATCTATTTATCTATCTATCTATCTATCTACCTATATATCTGTCTGTCTATCTATCTATCTATCTATCTATCTATCTATCTATCTATCTATCTATCTATCTATCTATCTATCTATCTATCTATCTATCTATATATCTATATCTATATATCTTTATATCTATATATCTATCTATCTATCTATCTATCTATATATCTATCTATCTATCTATCTATCTATCTATCTATCTATCTATCTTTCTATCTATCTATCTATCTATCTATCTATATATCTATCTATCTATCTATCTATCTATTTATCTATCTATCTATCTATCTATATATCTATCTATCTATCTATCTATCTATATATCTATCTATCTATATATCTATCTATCTATCTATATATCTATATATCTATATATCTATCTATCTATCTATCTATCTATCTATCTATATATCTATCTATCTATCTATCTATCTATTTATCTATCTATCTATCTATCTATCTATCTATCTATCTATCTATCTATCTATCTATCTATATATCTATCTATCTATCTATATATCTATCTATCTATCTATCTATCTATCTATCTATCTATCTATCTATCTATCTATCTATATAGCTATATATCTATCTATCTATCTATATATATATATCTATATATCTTTATATCTATCTATCTATCTATCTATCTATCTATCTATCTATCTATCTATCTATCTATATATCTATCTATCTATCTATCTATCTATCTATCAGGCTCTAGTTCATCCAGACGTTGGACAATGCCCTCCTCATGGCATTTCCATTCTCTTCTGTCTCTAGCTATCCTTGTCCACGCGGCCGTTCCCATGTAGGATGTGTGTTTACATGCGAAATAATAATATAATATAGACTATATGCATGTATATTTGCCGCACATCATGGACGTGATAAGTTTACATAAAGATATAGGAAGGCAAGATACGCGACAGATGAACATTTAGTGCGAAAAAGGAGATGTATATATACGAGGAAAATGCGGGAGAGGCGGTTCATAGAATTGTAGAAAATATATACTGTGGACATGGCATTTAAGTGTTAAATAAAACCGAACTCGATTGGAGCTATCTCATTAAAATTGTACCTTGTTGTGCTGCTTATATTAATGTAATGGGTTCTCGATCATGACTGAATGAAAAGCATCCCAGAATAATTTTACAAAGATATTGGTATAATTATGATTGTTCAAGTCTCAAATATAATTTTGGGAAAAGTCTTATTATTATTTTGAGAGCTGGGTGAAAACTGGGTGCAGGAATTGCAGAAGAACACTCCGATAACATCAACGTTCTTTTTAATACAAATCCGTTCAGAAACGACTGAAATATCCACAAAAAGTGGAATTCGAATAAAAGTCGTAGGCGTTAAAGGGACTGTCCGCCTTTTACAAATCGTCTGAACCGTTTCCAGTAGACGGATGGGGATGAATGTAACACACACAACAAAATTCAGATCGAACAACCCTGTAATTTGGATTCTATGAATGAAAAACGAATGTGTAGAAATCATCCCTTCTTCGAACTATATATCGGCCAATAAATGTGTTTAACGGATTTAGCATAATATTGTATTTATTCTTGTAAAGGTATTGTGAAGCCGACATTTTTAAAGGTATGCCACGGAGAAGGTCTCGAAAATAAGGGAATATACAATTACATGTAGTAAGTTTTAGCGAGTCTTATATATTATTTTTAGTATTCGCTTATGCCGTTGTTCGATCACTATCTGTGCGCGGGTCACGTAGGGGTCACACACAGCCCTGGAATGCGCCGGCTGCTATCGTGAGCGAAATTTTGCATGGGTGAATACTCAAAATGGAATATAAACGACGCGCCGTCGGTTTTAGTATGTTTAGGTCTATAACTCCACGAAAAAGAGATTTCAAGCCCTAATTGTTTTCAGGCAAGCTGTTAAATGACATTTTCTTTCATATAAGACATTAACCTCGCAACTTTTGAAATTTGGCTTGCAAAAGGCGGACACTCCCTTTAACTCTTAGGCACGATATATACTGTATATATACACTTTAAAAATTTACTGAAGAGCTGAACATCGTCAAGGGGATTATAAATCACCATTTCTTCATGAACACAAATGGAGCACAAATTGCCAATAATGTTAGATCATATACATGAATACAAATGTGAGCATTTTCATTATTGAGCTTGCAGGTTCGCTGAGACTGCCTTGAAGAACATTGGTATTCCCATGGCAACCTGACAAATGCTTACCGGTTTTCCCCGTCTAGGAAGGGTAGACTTGATTCATGTTATTCATGTCTATTCTCATCAAATTCCCATCAAATAAAGTGATATTTTAATCATACATCAAGTACATACATGCATCATTATAATGCGTATCATATTTTATTTGTGTACCCAGATGAATTGAAAGATGAGCGCGGGAGTTGACAGTGTATAGCGGTGCATAAATACATTATACAATTGCATTAACCCTCTAGTCACCAGTAACTATGGGTGTATGCAGTAATGGATTGTAGTTGAAGGTAACTATCATACCATACATTAAAGAGATCTAGTAACATTGTCAAAATCCACACCAATTTACTTATAATAAGAACTCTAACGGTTCCCACATCCCTTGTTGTCTTCATATTACCAATGACATCATGGAACAGGTTTCGTTTTTCAGAATATCATCATAAAGATATTTATGATTGAAGTGTTTGGATTGATAATTATCTACTGGATAATGTAAATTGTGTACAGAGTTAGTGCAATGACTGTTCAAAACGCACTTTGCATTTTTGCTCATTACTCTGTCATAAGACATTAATTTACCATGGAATTTTCACACATCACTCAGTAGACATACATGATTACGGAAAACCTTCGTCAGATATTATCTTTATATCAACGATGTAACGAGATCCCTTTAAAGGGATAGTTGAGTTTTGGTCAAACTGAATTTTAGTAACCAAAACATGCACCATTACATTACAAACTAACAGTTATAAGTCCACCATGCTCGAAAGGAATACAAAATTACAAATGACTAAGTAAAAAGCCTGTTATCGTTCAAAAAGAGCCGTTAAAACTCAAAAGGGCACTCTCTCAAAACTCATTGGTTTCATCCATTTTAAATAAAATGTTGTGCATGTGATGTTTTGTTGAAATAGTGATTCGATAGAGACATTATCAACAACTATTTAAAAACCTCTTGAAATTTTGAAAAGAGCAAACCTTTTAAAAATGTTTGTAACGGCTGGTTCAAAATTCTCTAATAATTGTGGGGCCCCACAGTTATTACAAATGGTTATGTTTATGGATATTTCAGCCATTTCTGAACCGATTTTGATCAAATAAAGTTTATTCTGTCTTTAAAATATTACGCTCTTTCAAATTTGTCACTCAGTAATTCATTATCTCTAAACAAAATTATTTTGTGTAGCGCCCTCTATACCAAAACTCAATTATCCCTTTAACATCTATAAAGCTATTAAACATGTCGTGCATGCTACAAGTAAATTGGGCTATCTACAAAGTACGTACGCAATGTTTGGTCCGAAATTGACCCCCCCCCTGTATGCACTAATTGTTGTACACGTGGTTGAATGGAGCGTACGCATCAGCTTTAACCCTCCCCCCCCCCGCCCCCCCCCCCCCCCCTCTGCGTACGTTCTTTGTAGATGGCCCTAATGGCATCGCGACTTAATACAAACATTCTTAGTTCAAGCAGTCCATGAGTAATGTAGGACATACTAAAATTGATGCAGAAGCACGTATATAAATAAAGAAATACAACAACCGGCATGACCGTGTCGAGTACACATGGCCGAAAGGGAAGTGTTGTCTACGTTTTTTGCTCCAACTTATGCCTAGGTCACAAATGCTCCGATTTGGGATAAGGCGCCCGTACGATGCCCCTTTTAGGTGAAATCTTGCGGGAATTTTAAGGCCCGCCTTGGCTATCGTGCGGTCGTATGGCAAGCCGTTTTAACATTTATTCCTATTTCTTGATATCAAGAATTCAATTCTTGATATCAAGAATTCGACTTCTTGATATCAAAAATTCATTTCTTGATATCAAGAATTCAATTCTTGATATCAAGAATTACCATTGCTTTACAACAGAAAATCATTTCTTGATATCAAGAATTCATTTCTTGATATCAAGAAATCAATTCTTGATATCAAGAATTCATTTCTTGATATCAAGAATTCATTTCTTGATATCAAGAATTCATTTCTTGATATCAAGAATTCAATTCTTGATATTAAAAAATAGAATTCATGATATCAAGAATTCAATTCGTATTTCGAACGCAAGACTATTGCAAGAATTATTTTGATATCGAGCGCAAAAGTAATGCAAAAATTCACAGTTGATTTCGAGCGCAAATGTAATGCAGAAATTCATTCTGATTTCGTGCTCAAAAGTTGCGCAAAAATTCATTGTGATTCGATTTCGAACGCAAAAGTTGTGCACGAATTCAATCTGAATTCGTGCTCAAAAGTTGCGCTCAAATTCATTGTGATTCGATTTCGAACGCAAAAGTTGTGCACGAATTCATATCCTGCCTGAGCGGTGCGGTGTCGAAAGTCAATGTATCGCGAGAATTCTGCAAGAATGCATGTTGCCAGTTTGCAGTGCATTGATTGTCTCGGTGATTTTCCTTGTATAAAATTTTCATTTCATACTGTTTAATCATTTGACTATTAATTAATGTTACATTGATAATATTGGGTGTGATTCTTACTAGTTTAATTACTTGTTATAAAACATACAAAACGCGTCTTTGAAAAACGTAAAACGGCAACATATCAAGAAATCATTTCGTGATATGTTGCCAATAGACAATGCGCAAACCTGTAGCAAAGATTACCCCGTGTGTAATAATATATTCACGTTTTTACTGCGCAATTTATTTCAAAATATTTTGATCACGTCAGTTAAAATAATACTGTCCGATCTGATCATTTTCAGCAAAAAGACATCTAAATTGACTTACAAAACACGCATTGTAAAAATGATAAATTGGCAACATATCAAGAATTCATGCGGAACTAATGAATTTGTGATATGTTGCCAAATTGTGCATTTACAATGCGTATTTTGTAAGTCTTTTTTAGAAGTTATTTTGCTTTCAAAATATCACATCTGACGTTACTATTTCAACTAAAATACAAGTATATTTTACAATTGATCATTCAGAAAAACACGTGGACATATTTATTGCACAAGGGACAATCTTTACAACAGGTTTACGCAACGTGTATTGGCAACATATCACGAAATGATAAAAACGCACGTGGCCGATATTTGGGCTCAGACTGCAGCAGTTAGGGCGGTGTACATGTACACAGCTGCTCTATGGTGTGTGTTCACAAAGCACGTCCTGAATCTGGACTAGAGACTGCGGCAGTTTTGTGAATAGGCTCTAGCGCGAGTCGTATAGGGCGGTGTGTACATGGTGTGTGTTCACAAAGCACTTCCTGAATCTGGACTAGACACCGCACCGCTCGATCAGGAGGAAATCGTGCAATACTTTTGCGTTCGAAATCAGAATGTAATCCTGCTCAAATCTTGCGTTCGAAATCGGAATGTAATCCTGCTCAAATCTTGCGTTCGAAATTAGAATGTAATCCTGCTCAAATCTTGCGTTCGAAATCAGAATGAATACCTGCACAACTCTCGTGTTCGAATTCAACTGTGAATTTATCCACTACTTTTGAGCTCGATATCCAAATGAATTCTTGATATCAAGAATTGATTTCTTGATATCAAGAAATCGAATTCTTGATATCAAAAAATAAATTCTTGATATCAAGAAATTAATTCTTGATATCAAGAAATCGAATTCTTGATATCAAGAATTCGAATTCTTGATATCAAGAAATGAATTCTTGATATCAAGAAATCGAATTCTTGATATCACGAAATGAATTCTTGACCTCAAGAAATCGAATTCTTGATATCAAGAATTGAATTCTTGATATCAAGATTTACCATTGGTTAACAACAGAAAATTATTTCTTGATATCAAGAATTCGAATTCTTGATATCAAGAATTCGAATTCTTGATATCAAGAATTCGAATTCTTGATATCAAGAAATGAATTCTTGATATCAAGAATTGAATTCTTGATATCAAGAAATGAATTCTTGATATCAAGAATTGATTTCTTGATATCAAGAAATGAATTCTTGATATCAAGAAATGATTTTCTGTTGTAAAGCAATGGTAATTCTTGATATCAATAATTGAATTCTTGATATCAAGAAATGAATTCTTGATATCAAGAAGTCGAATTCTTGATATCAAGAATTGAATTCTTGATATCAAGAAATAGGAATAAATGTTAAAACGGCTTGCCATACGGTCGCCGTTGCATTTTTTTTTTCTCGCCGTACGACGTCAACAAAATGTTTAACGCGGAGTTAAACGGAGTTTAACGTAGGGGTCACACACAGCCCCGGAATGCGCCGGCTGCTATCGTGAGCGAAATTTTGCATGGGTGAATACCTACTCAAAATGGAATATAAACGACGCGCCGTCGGTTTTAGTATGTTTAGGTCTTATATAACTCCACGAAAAAGAGATTTCAAGCCCTAATTTTTTCAGGCAAGCTGTTAAATGACATTTTCTTTCATATAAGACATTAACCTCGCAACTTTTGAAATTTGGCTTGCAAAAGGCGGACACTCCCTTTAACTCTTAGGCACGATATATACTGTTATATGCACTTTAAAATTTACTGAAGAGCTGAACATCGTCAAGGTGATTATAAATCACCATTTCTACATGAACACAAATGGAGCACAATTGCCAATAATGTAAGATCATATACATAATGAATATAAATGTGAGCATTTTAATTATTGAGCTTGCAGGTTCGCTGAGACTGCCTTGAAGAACATTGGTATTCCCATGGCAATCTGACAAATGCTTACCGGTTTTCTCCGTGTAGGAAGGGTAGACTTTATTCATGTTATTCATGTCTATTCTCATCAAATTCCCATCAAATAAAGTGATATTTTAATCATACATCAAGTACATACATCATCATTATAATGCGTATCATATTTTATTTGTGTATATGAATTGAAAGATGATCGAGCACGGGAGTTGACAGTCATGACAGTGTAGCGGTGCATAAATACATATACAATTGCTTTAACCCTTTAGTCACGAGTAACTATGGGGGTATGCAGTAATGGATTGTAGTTGAAGGTAACTATCATACCATACATTAAAGAGATCTAGTAACATTGTCAAAATCCACACCAATTTACTTATAATAAGAACTCTAACGGTTCCCACATCCCTTGTTGTCTTCATATTACCAATGACATCATGGAACAGGTTTCGTTTTTCAGAATATCATCATAAAGATATTTATGATTGAAGTGTTTGGATTGATAATTATCTACTGGATAATGTCAATTGTGTACAGAGTTAGTGCAATGAGTGTTCAAAACGCACTTTGCATTTTTGCTCATTACTCTGTCATAAGACATTAATTTACCATGGAATTTTCACACATCACTCAGTAGACATACATGATTACGGAAAACCTTCGTCAGATATTATCTTTATATCAACGATGGAACGAGATCCCTTTAAAGGGATAGTTGAGTTTTGGTCAAACTGAATTTTAGTAACCAAAACATGCACCATTACATTACAAACTAACAGTTATAAGTCCACCATGCTCGAAAGGAATACAAAATTACAAATGACTAAGTAAAAAGCCTGTTATCGTTCAAAAAGAGCCGTTAAAACTCAAAAGGGCACTCTCTCAAAACTCATTGGTTTCATCCATTTTAAATAAAATGTTGTGCATGTGATGTTTTGTTGAAATAGTGATTCGATAGAGACATTATCAACAACTATTTAAAAACCTCTTGAAATTTTGAAAAGAGCAAACCTTTTAAAAATGTTTGTAACGGCTGGTTCAAAATTCTCTAATAATTGTGGGGCCCCACAGTTATTACAAATGGTTATGTTTATGGATATGTCAGCCATTTCTGAACCGATTTTGATCAAATAAAGTTTATTCTGTCTTTAAAATATTACGCTCTTTCAAATTTGTCACTCAGTAATTCATTATCTCTAAACAAAATTATTTTGTGTAGCGCCCTCTATACCAAAACTCAATTATCCCTTTAACATCTATAAAGCTATTAAACATCTCGTGCATGCTACAAGTAAATTGGGCTATATACAAAGTACGTACGCAATGTTTGGTCCGAAATTGACCCCCCCCCCCTGTATGCACTAATTGTTGTACACGTGGTTGAATGGAGCGTACGCATCAGCTTTAACCCTCCCCCCCCCCCCCCCCCCCCCCCCCCTCTGCGTACGTTCTTTGTAGATGGCCCTAATGGCATCGCGACTTAATACAAACATTCTTAGTTCAAGCAGTCCATGAGTAATGTAGGACATACTAAAATTGATGCAGAAGCACGTATATAAATAAAGAAATACAACAACCGGCATGACCGTGTCGAGTACACATGGCCGAAAGGGAAGTGTTGTCTACGTTTTTTTCCCAACTTATGCCTAGGTCACAAATGCTCCGATTTGGGATAAGGCGCCCGTACGATGCCACTTTTAGGTGAAATCTTGCGGGAATTCTGAGGCCCGCAAGGGTGCCTTGGCTATCGTGCGGTCGCCGTTGCATTTTTTTTTCTCGCCGTACGACGTCAACAAAATGTTTAACGCGGAGTTAAACAAAAATATGCATCGTACGATTTTTACTTGCCGTAAGCGCGTATGTACACGTCGTAGAGAGCATCGCACGAGCACAGCAAAACAAAAATAGACACTGCACGGGCCCAGCACGGACACCGTAGCATTTTTACGAATATCGCACGGTTTTGCAACTGAATTTTGGGCCACTCAAATCGTACGATAGTCGTAAGATGTCAAAGATATCGTAAGACTATCTTGCGATGTCCGTACGAGTCCCGAAGGCACCCGTATGAGCGCTAAGATGAGCGCTAACCCCGAACGTACGTGCCCCGGCAAATATGTGACCGCTACAAAAAGATATCGCAGACATCGTACGATATCCCAACTCCACGAAATCGTAGAAAATCCGCCGTAGGGAGAGAAATCGTGCGGCGCCCGGAGCATTTGTGACCTAGGCATTAGCGGTCTATATGGTCGTGGAAGTCATGTTTAGTAGAATCTTATGTTTAATCACAACCACAATATTGTCGAACTGTTAAAGGGGAATCTTTTAAATTGTTAGCTATTCAAAGCCCCAACATGAAAACTAATGGATTACAAGAAAGTGACGATAAAAAAAGTGTATTCCTCGCTACGTCACTGCCACTATTACAGATTGCAGACAATTCAATAAAGGGACTTAGTAACATTGTCCAAATCCTCAAAACTTACTTGGAACTCTAGTGGGTCTCTCATACCTTGTCATATTCATATTAACAATAAAAGCACAGGACAGGTATTAGTTTTTAAAATTTCCATTTTGTTCAAAAGATATTTGCGATTGAAGTGTTCAGATGTTAAACTGATAATTTAAGCCGTGTAAGTAAGTGCAATGAGTTAGTGAATATCACTTTGCAGTTTTGCTTATTTCTCACCCAAAACACATCCAATTAAGGTGAACTTTTCACACATTACTTTGTGACCATATCTGATCACACCAATACACATTTTATTAATCATTCATCACTTTTTGCACTTGTCAACAAAGTTACTAGATCCCTTTAAGGCACTAGACGTATAACATATGACATGATAATTTTACTTACCAGTAAGTTTAAGGTGAATCGGTGTTGTGTTTCGGTAAATGACCTTCTCCTGGTACTATATAATGTTATTTTATGATATAAACTGTAAATGGTGAAATAATAACAACTCATGTAATACGAGTCCTTCCCGTGCCTATTGTGGCATATAAGGCGGCGCCTTTCTCCTAGGCCACACGTCTACTTAGCGAAAGCTACAGAAGGGGGCCAGTCCTCTGGTAAGTCGTGAGATTAACTTTCCCTTCTCCATTCGATAAATGCCGAGCGCCTGGCTAGAAGGCAGAAGGTACCATTTTAAAGTCTTTGGTTGTAATACGATATCCATGTGATTATTATTATGCTAAGTTAAATAATGAAATGATAATGTATATAATTACCTATAACATCCGAGCGCACGTCATGTCCTGATAGTGTTCTCGTATTACAAAAACGTTCCCTATTCTAGGAATGAAAACTACTGCAAGTTCAGTCGACGCGTCTAGATTTCCTTTTGTGTTTGTATTACTCACAATACAGTAATATCAAGGTTCTGACATTTTGGTAACACTTTTATAAACTCCTCATTCTTGCATATATAGGTTATGGTTAGGCATAGGGTTCTGTCCGCGTCGACTGTTTAGCCGGGTATATCAATTATCAAGTTGAGTTTTCAGGTTTAATGACTAGTCACAAGCCCGATTGGATATGCTTAAAAGTAATAGAATTAGGTCATGACCATTGCCATACACAAGTCTGTTTCATTAAATGGAAAGCAATTATGAATTTCTGCATTCCCCCAAAACATTCAATCACACGATAGTGTATACAATCAAATTAAAAGGGATATATAAAGTAACATTGTAAAAATCTAAAAAAAGTACTGAAAACTTCATCGGTTCTTGCATACCTCATTTACTACCTGTATAAGTATGGAATAGGATCCGATTTGTCCAAATTTCCCTTTTGTGAAAAAGATATGTAAGACTGAAGTGTTTGAATTTGAAAATCTAATTTCAGTTCAGAACTATGACTATGAGCTAGTATATATCCCTTTGCATTTTTGCTCATTACTCGGTCAAATTACACTCTTTTATCATGGATGCTTTTACACATCGCTATAATTGCATGATATAAGTGGGCATACCAGATTACAGAAATACTCATGTTATCAACCCGTAGTCAGATGTGCGCAATGTCAACACAGTTACTAGATCCCTTTTAATAATGCAAATATTTGTTTTATAAAGCATGATTTCCATCAAGCTGCAGCAAACCTTATAGCCAACTAATTAATAATAGGTTTTTGACATAATACCCTTAACACGTGATGGTCGCTCCACGGCCGCTTAATTATTTTATAACCATGTTTGTTATAATATATACAAAACTAACTCATCGTTCATTAACTATCGTGCATTATTACACATACAGGCCAGTTTTCCGATTCAATAAATTATGTATTTTGTTTCCGTCTCGGGTTTGTCTTTCATATCGGTCATTATTGTTATGATATTACCATCGTAACGTGTATTATGCAGCTCTACAAATGTGTATTTGCGAGTGCAATATCAGACGATAATTATTATTATATCCCTCATAAGATCGTTTTACCATTGTATTTGACAAATGATAGTTTTGGACAACACGCGCAATCCCCGCGCAATCATGTGACCGGGCTGTTAGCAAAAAATTAACACTAAAAGTTCGTTACGCGTTCGTCCCATAGATCATGTGTTTAAGCAAAATGCACACGCGATCAAATTTGTGCAGTACTCTATGGCGCACACGTTCTAGTCACGTGATTGACATTACTGGTAAAAACTAACACCCTGGGAAGAAGAACGCCAAGACAGCCAATAAGCACATCCGTGGGAGCGCTAGCACGCATTCATCGCGTATGTGCGCAACTGCCAGCGCGTTGGTGCGCACTCAGTTTTGCGTCTTTGTGATTGTGTGCGCAAAATAACAATGACTTTAAGCGTATTAGATGCGCCGTGGTTCTGGAGGCTCATACTGGCTTCATTAATGTCGATTGATTTTTATATCAAAATTTACAAGCGATTTTATGAAATATTCAGAGATTATCACTTATTTTGCTATAAGCTGAACACAATCACTGATATTGATGAGTGATATAAAACAACTAACGAATGTGCTTGATTGTGATAGGCAATCTATTACCTCGGTGGGCTCAAAATGACTATTACCCTCAGCTACGCTTCGGGTAATAATCATTTTGAGCCCACCTCGGTAATAGATTTGACTATCACAAGAAGCCCATTCGTTAGTTGTATACCCCTCCATGGAGCTGATATTCAATCCAGCGCGGAAGTGCGCAAAATCATACGCGCGTTTATCAATGACGTATGAATGGCTTTGTGCGTGTCTAATTGTGACGTATGAATACGTTTACGCGCCTCTGCTATAGTACGCGCAAATGGCCCTTCATGGGTGAAAATGTTTAATCAGTAATTTGAGATTCAATCCATTGGTCTTCTTCACTGAACCAAGACGGAGTAAGATGTATGTTTTTTTTTAAATTTATGTTTTGCTCTGGATAGTATGTATAATAATAATAATATTGACTGGCTTGTTCTTTCGTGATATATCAGAAATATTGCATTCGCTAGGATCATATTCCACTCGTCTTCG
Source organism: Echinarachnius parma (assembly GCA_037951105.1). Lineage (NCBI taxonomy): Eukaryota > Metazoa > Echinodermata > Echinoidea > Clypeasteroida > Echinarachniidae > Echinarachnius > Echinarachnius parma. The sequence goes on from JBAMJV010006130.1 coordinate 55,313, forward strand.
ACTGTGTGCAATATGATTCCTAGCGAATGCAATATTTCTGATATACCACTCAAGGCCAGTCAATATTATATAAGTATGAGACATGCATATAATTTGAATTTAAAATCTACCAGGCATCAACATATTATTTCCGCTATAACTACCAGTACTATCCTGGAACGGAATGTAATATAAATCAAGTTCAGGCCAATGACACTGTTCACCTTTAAAGGGATCTAGTTAACTTTGTTGACATGAAACACTTTTTCAATATGCATTTTTGATATCTAGTTTCTTCCTAGAAGCGTCCGCATCACCTGGCCTCCATCTGACGTACAGTTCTGACGTACATTCTGTATGATTGTGATGATACTAATATTTCAGCTCTGGATTGCAAATTGAGCGGGATTACACCTAATAATATACTTAGTCTACACGTCAGTGGCATAGCGAGCCTAGGGGGTCAGGGGGAGGGGGTCGTGGGGGGGGAGGGTAGTGGGAGGGGGAGCGGCTGGGCGGTTCACGTGCCCCCCAATAATTTGAAAAAAAAACCCCCAAACAATAGGAATCAGAAGGGAACATTTATTGAAAACAAAAACAAGAAATTACATAAGCTGGTGCCCCCAATAATGTTGCGTGCCACCCCCTAACCCCCCCCTCCCCCCCCCCAAAACAACAAACAAACGAAACAGAACAAACAAAAAAACAAACCCCAAAACCAAAAAATTCAGTCCGACCACTCTACGCCCACAGAGTCTACAATTAAAGGGCAATGCAACTCAAGAATAGAGTTTCTATCCTACTTGATATATCGTAATATGCCTTTTTATTATAATCTCCGACTCAGATTTCTGCTTTGGGAGAGAAATATGTGAAAACTCTATCGCGGTTTACCACTATTCATCGCGAACACTGGGAGGCCGCCATTTTTAGGTGGTGTGCGGACTTATGGTCAGTGATATGCACTAATGCATTTCAATAGCTTCTATTTGAAAACCCACTGATCTGAATACTTGTATATGCTTTGACGAGTCTGTAAATCAGTGAAAAGCTTTTTGTTCGGCCCGTAGCACACTCGTCATAGTTTGCAAAGGCATGTCGGGCAATTACAGAAGAACATGGCCGCTCCCATCCACCTCTTTGCCGCCAGTAAGAACTTAGTAAACATGTGGGTATGTTCACGTAAGGATTTCATGGGATCCAGGGAGGCCAAAATTGCCAAGTTATGTATTCAAATAAAATGTCTGTTCACCCTTCTCTAAACGATAATAATAGGCCCGAAAGCCATAGTTTCATTGCCCTTTAAATGCAAATATTATGTCGTGTCTCCGAAGCTGGAATACATCTAGATCTGGCGCGTAAGTACGT
>JBAMJV010006131.1:0-16674 GCA_037951105.1 Echinarachnius parma
TAATTACAGTACCTCAAGAATTCCAGATACTTATCATGAACTAATTGTACGATGGACATCAAGAGTCCGTATCCATCCTTTGTGGGGTTTCTGATAATGCAACACATAGTATTTGGGCATGTTGATTATTAGAGCTCTGCGTGCACAGATTGCTCAATCAATACCCCTAATGACACTTTGCAGACAGTAAACCAGTGGCCTAATTAATTATGCAGTACTTATATCAGCTCCACAGACTTTCTCAGTACTGTACTGTGCAGGAAAATGCAGCTTCACATAATTAGAAATCTACATGTATACACATACTCATTACAACTTTAGGTAATTACGAAATGTGTACCATTTTAAATATGGAACGTGCGCTATAATTAGACATCATTATTCTTGCTATTTTTTTATTATTTGAGTACTTTCACTGGCTGTATTCAATCAGAACTGCAACATCTGTAAAATTGAATACAAGTATTAGAAGTTAAATAATTTACATACCGCCCATATTTCAATATACACTGCAAATGTATTCAAATAAAATGAGATTAGATATCATGACATTGGACATGACTTTCAATAATTAAAGAAGATATTATATGCTGGAATTTTGTAATTCATTTTTTTTAGAGAGTCGGGTAATGAAATCTATGCAATAATGTTCTCTTTGTCTAACACAACACTAAAACTATTCAAGCTATTTATATGCTGATATATGTTTATTCTCATTAATGTATGTAAATCTAAGACACAAAGTCTGCTCTGTGATTTAATAAAATTCAAATTCTATAGACAACACACAAGTCTTTGGTGGGAGTCTAGTCTACCTGATGTGTCATTTTGGTCACCTGAAAGAAAAGCTTCAACTTCAAGAAGGAGAGAGCCCTGTTGAGTTAACAAAAATACAGCAAAAAAAGATATTCATATTCTTCAGGGTCATGTATCTGGGTCAATTCAAACTGTCTTACCCGCCATTTTTTCAAACCAAACAAACTTTAGTCTGCATGGATTCGAGCCAAGAGAACGAGAGATAAGATCATCCGAGAGAGAGAGGGAGAGAGAGAACGAGAGAACAAGCAAATAATGAAAGATAAGAGCAAGAGAAAAAAAGAAATCTCCACAAAAGAGCATTTAGCGATCAAGGGTTCATTGCACAATTAAAGGGTGACCTCGCGATTGTTGCCTGGATCATGCATTATAAGTATGAACCCACACAAAAAGAAAGAAAAAAATCACAATAATACGTACTTTCCCATTTACTACTAGCCCATCACGTCTAACAGGCAATTGTGCATGTACGCATTATGTGTCTGAGGCGGGATGAATCGAACACAAATCTACACAAGAGAATATCAGGAACTTAACACAAATGGGCCACACACATGCAATCGTCTCGTATGCAATTAGCTGGGTAGTGATACACGTGGCGATTGATGGTAGTACGGGGAATGGAAGGCTTTTTTTAGGACAGAGACAATGGGCCATATGCATACAAATCAAGCAATTAGTATTACCTCTGGTATCGTTAAGCCATGGATTTTACTTAGGAGCATTCATGAAATCAATGGGTAGATTTATTCTTGGAGATGAGTGGGAATGAAGATCAAGAGCTCATCACCAAGTACACTGAAGCCTAACAAAAGCAAATGCTTTAATATTTCTAAGCATATTGTCCAAGGAAAATGTACATGACTTTCTGTTCTCACATACTTACTCATAGTATCAAGGCACAACAAACAAATGTTACCAAACACGTTGATATCTGGCCACATGCAATTATGAGTAGTGATACACGTGGCATTTGATAGTTGCGTGTGTGTGGGGGGGGGGGGGGGGGGGGGGGGCGGGTAGAGGTAGGGAGGAGGAAAATAGTACATCATTACATACATGTACGATGCATGCATGTACTCAATTCAAGCTCACGAGAGGACCTAATCAATATGTTTGCATAGGTTGGGAAATTGGCGGACTCGTGCGTGTATGGCCCAGACAGAAGTGTTTGAATTTCAAATGCAAACAATGATGTCATGTTTCAGAGTCCATCTCGACGACGCATGGCGTGCATGGTGCAAAACAAAGAAATGAAAGTTGAGATACATGTGCGATTGCACAGTGTACATGCACATTATGTAAGCACATACAAATGTATTTTGACACTATTAATGCTCTCAGCATCAAGTCTTTACAAATTGAGTTTAATTGTGACCACAAAACATTTACAGAGTTTCCTAAATGTAAAGAAGGGAAAATTGATATGTGTACTTCGCTTTTGCACAAACACATTTCAAGATGACACTTTCCAATGCAAAGAAAAGAAAATTGGGATGAATGTATGTATAAGTGCACGTACGCACATATTTCAGATGTGAATATTAACTCGTTCATAACATTCAATATTTTAAAAATTAAAGCATGATTTTTCAAAGATCCCAATCCAAGCATTTTAAACACCAATCCTAAATGGGATAATGTTCTAAGTGCCACGAGAAGGCTATTGAGTTAATAAACTCTATTGTCACCACAGAAATAAAAGGGCTACAGAACACACTCCACGCGTCCCTACCAAGAGCATCATTGTCTCTAATCAATTATAAGGAAACAAAACCAAGAGTGTTTTTTCCTTTCTTCTTTGAGAGCCTTGTTTCTTTACTTGATGGCACAAAATCAATACCGTTAATGTTTGCGGACGTTTAAAAATTGGCGGGGCAAGCCCGTTCCAGACAGATATGTTTGAATTACAGATGTGATGATTGCATTACTCATCAGCATCACAGCGTGGGGCAAGCCAGTTCATCTGGACTTAAGTGGTAATGCACATACTGTTGCAGCTTCAAGTTATCTTTCTGATAAATTTTAAAATTGCAATCATGCAACCAGCAGAGTAGTGTTCAGAGGGTGGGGGGGGGGGGGGGGGGGGGGCATGGGGAATGGGGGGTCATATCCTCCCAATAACTTAATACAAATAATATCTTTAAAATATAAGGGGGTAAACCATTAAAAAACAAAAAAAATACATTGAGTGTGCCCCTGATAATTCACATGCTCCCCACTAACCATGCTACGCCAATGCAAGCAACTATTTTGAAGGTTGAAGGTTGGACAAATAAAAGTTGCAATATGTAAATATGTACATTATGATCTTGTTTGAGGTTATAAATTGGCGGGAAAGCAAGTTCCAGATGGATATTTATGATATGTTTGAATTTAAACAGGATGACTCACTATAGTATGAGTACAAAGTTCATCTCCAGTGTGTATGGTACTGTCTCAGTTGAAGCGCTAAGTATAACAGCAAGATTCATGTTATCTTACAAATAAAATCAACCGTCACGGTGGGTTTATACTATAGTGCGAGCTCATCAATCCATGAATGCAATATCATGGGTGAATAATGCAACGACAATCAACTCATCAGAGTGGAATGGAGTTCACCTTCACATGCTTGTATGTCATTGTAGTTCAAGTATCCTCTTCATAAAATCTAATCAAACATAAGTTTACACACTTAATATATGAACATTCAGCACTATGAATTAACATTTTTTCCTGCTTCCAGGTCAGGCAATTACATAGAATAGAAACCTATCCAATTTTGCTTGCCTGAAACCAGAATTGGGTGGCCCAAAATGTACAAAACATTTAAACAAATATGTTCATTTTCTGTTGCCCAGTTGGGCAAGTACAAGTATATTAGATACCGTAAACCGGGTTGACTTTGGTCGCCGGGGTGACTTTGGCCACTTTTTGAGAAGTATGTATCTTCATCAAGTCTCATTCTTTAGAACTAATTTTTGATTCAATACATTACCCTATAAGAATATATTTGAAACAATAAGAAATTTGTTCTAAAAAGTTAGGCTTGATGAAAATACGTTCATCTCAAAAAGTGGCCAAAGCCACCCAGGCGGCCAAAGTCACCCCGGTTTGACAAATTTTGATGGCCCCAGGTCAGCAGGCCAGTGGAAATTTCCGAGCCCAGATGCATCTATATGTACATCATCTTTAATCCAAGGCTTCAAATCTAACCCTTTTTTCTATCTGGTGAAGTCTAGACTTGTCTATGTGTGGTGTCTGAAAGACTGAAGACTTGAATTGGGTTGCTAAATGCAGCACAAAAATGGGGCAACTGCTTTTGTAGTGTTCCCAAAATAATGCCCTGCATTTGATCAAATCAGGCAATTGCAATCATGTACAAAAGAAACTCCTAATACAGAACATGTTCACACATAATGGCACAATAAGGGTCTTTACAATCAAAAGGAAAGATTCAATTCACCAGTCATCAGTGTAATATACATTTTGTAGTTTTAGACAGAGTTCATATTCAATGAACAACCAACCACATGCAAATAGTGTCACAGCTGAAGCAACCTTACCATATCTCCATTATTCATACACAAATATGCAAATGATAATACCACTTATGGTATAGGTAACCCACAGAAGTGGTGACTCATTCAGCGCTTGTTTTTGGAGTGCTCATCACAAGGGATACCACATGATTATTTCAGTCATAAAGGGGACAATTGCCGTAAATCCATTTGCTATAAATTTACATACAAACATAATTATAAGCAACGAGGGACCAGTGTGAGTTTGCCAGCTTGTAAAAAGAAAATGCAAAATGTTTTTTATAAGGGAAAATAAGTTCCTGAAAATAATGTTCAGATATTTCTCTGATCAATCTCAGCCATCAACAGGTTAAACTTTAAAGGGACTTTAAAGTAACATTGTCCAAATCCTCAAAATACAATTGGAATTCTAGCGGTTCCCTCATACAGTGTTGTACGTATTTGTAATAACAAAAGAAGCATGGGACAGGTTTCGGTTTTTCAATTTCCCTTTCGTTAAAGAGATATTTGCGATTGAAGTGTTCAGATGTAAGACTGTCCACTGGATAATTGTAACTGTGTACAAATTCAGTGCAATGAGTTAGTGAATGTCACTTTGCATTTTTGCTCATTACTCTGCCATATAACGTCCATTTAACTTGAAACGTTCACATATTACCTAATCTGGACATACATGTATCAGATAACAATATACATGGTATCATCCATTCATCACTTTTTGCACATAGTTACTACATGTAGATCCCTTTAAGAGACATTCAGGGAGAACAATTAAACTGACTCATCAAGCGAAAAGAGAAAGAGCAAACATTTAATTTCACACTGAAGGCGTTCCTCGCTAATGAAAGATTAGAATGCACATGTCAGGGTACATGTGCATACAAATTACAAATTATACAATACATGACTAGGAGTACAAGACAAAGAACAGTCTGAGCAGGTGTTAGATGGGGTGTAAACTACAGCTGTTGTCAAATTCTTCAATTACATGTATGGTCTAGAAAACAAATTAACAAAGATCTGTTCATTTTTTTATTCATGTTTCAATCGGGGCTGTTTGCTAACCTTCATTTCTGCACAACGAGCTCTTGTCAATCATGTTCACATTATAATATTTAGTATTTTACAAAAAGTGCAACAAAATACCTTTTCTGCATATCTGACCTCAAACATGTCTGCTTTCTTGGTTAATTATGCTAATATATGAAGCCACACCCATTTTTAAGTTTCAAAATTACAATATATCATCCAAAGTACAACAATGCGTATTTTGCACTTTTGTTTTTATTTACAAGGACAGTTATTGATTTCCTACTCAGAATTTTGTTTCTGGGTTAATACGCTAGTGGAGACACGTTTCATTTTTATTTTCATCATTAATTCAGGGGAGCAATTAAAGGTGAATTTCCTTCCTGAATATAAAACATTTTATAGAGTTATGTCAGTCCATAATTTTATTAATGAATTATTGATTTTTAACTTGAAGAGGCAACACATAACAACTAAAGCTACCAGGGCCAGCTCGATCAACACCACAATTTCTCCATGTATAAACCTTTGTCATAGACCTCAAAATATAGACAGGACATTTTTTAATGATGGCCACGGCCTGTCGTTTTAGCATTTTAGGCTTATATCTACATTTTCAAAATGTGAGGGACAAATTTTATCTTTTCTTTTATTATTTCCAATGCCAGCCAGTAGTATGTTTTCTGCATATTTTCTAAAGTTGCTATTTAGCTCAAAGTATGGATATATGATTGTGCCTGGTGTGTAGTGGCAGCTGGTAGCCTGGTACATGCATTGTCCGCTCAGTGTGTTGTCATTATGATGAAAGGACACAAAGGACACAAAGGCCAAACCATAATGGGCATTCATTACTGCCACCATGACCAACACATGGCAAGGTCAAGGGATCCCAAAAATGGAGTAAAAAGTGGGAAAATGATTCAAAGCAAACCTGCTTGTTCAAGAAACTAACCAACCATGAACAATTCAAGAAAAAGAAAAGAGAACACAAATCAAATGTGCAAAACAAAAAATCTCACAATAAAGGGCTTTGAAAGAAAGAAAAAAAGCTCTTTTTATAGTCTTGATTTGTTTCTTCATTCCTGATATAAAAGCCTAATTTTCATGATCATAAGCTCCGAACGAGGTTTGACTGTATCTAAGAAACCCACCAAGTGCAATTGTGTGTAAAAAAATTGTTTTTAAAAGGATAGATACATCGAAAGTGACTAAGGAGAAAATTTAGTTTCATGTTAGCTCATTTTACCTTGTAAGTTTTCAAATTATGGTCAATCGTAATCTCATTGGAATGCACTATAATTGCCCTTCAACATAATTATCAAATATAAATTTACAATGATACATGCATCATTTTGCTTCCAATTTCTGTTTTTTGTTCTTTCTGTTTCCAATTTGTTTTCTTCAGCCTGGATGAGCATGGTCATTAATATACATGTTTTCCAGATGGCAGGCAGATTTACTGTCCTTCATAGATGATTGAATGTTCATCGTTAGCAAAAAATGAAATTAAAAATGAGAGTTATTGGATGAAACTGCATGCCTGCTCTGTCTTTCTGTTTTCCCACATGATGTTTCTTTAGCATATTTGCACATACAAAAGTTAGATGAAACATAATCAAAAGTTGAAGACCAAAAATGAGAGTAACTGAGATGACATAATTCAATTTGCTTGCTTATTGTTTTTAGTTTGTCCCACATGTGCCTGATTCTATGTTCTTGAAACATCCTAAAAACATATAAAAAGAAAATGAAAATGAAGTGAATTTTAAAATGAGTCTACTGAAATTGATTTCATCAACCAATCACTTGCTTGTTAATATTTGTTAAGACTAATATTGATTTCTCTCCCGCTTGATTGCCCCGTCTCAAAGAGGCAGGGGTGGACAATCAAGATAATTAACAAATGTGCCGGACTACTGGCACTCTGCCATTAGATTTGACACTGAGCTTTAGAGACCACCATGTTGCAAATAATCATCCATCAGCAACGGATTTCATTATTTGTTATTCCCCGAGAGGAGATGAATATGATCATACAAAGTTCACAAAATACTGGAAATTGTATATTAACTTTTTTAATTTGGGGCGTATAGACTGCTTGAAAATCTGACACTGGGCAATTAGAAACTGATTGTACTGTTATGCCTGAAATAAGCATCCTTTGACAGTACACTAGCACGTTTTATTTTTAGTGAGAACAAAAAAGTCAAATCAATTCATACTCACATTCGTTGCACACAAATTATTACAGATTGTATTTTAAGAATGGTAAGTACTATACTGTTATGCTATAAATTAGCAACATTTATATTTGGTTATCAAATAAATAAAAATATTTTTCCCCCATAAAAGAGCACAGTTACGGACACATCTTCAAGTACAATCAACCACTTCATATCACACATGTAGATGTACATCACGATAAAGATTATTTTGGTACACTGACTTCTAAGAAACCATACATGTGCATTAGGGGTCTGTAGTCTTAGTAGGAACGCATCAATGTCATGTACTTTTATACCAAGCAGACTCTGCAACAAAAACTATACATCTAATAACATAATTTTTCTTCATAAAGACTTATTTCCATTGCTCAAACGTGAGTTTCGTGACAATAACTTATAGATTGTAAGACATCTTACACCACACAAAAAATGACAAAGGTTTATGATGAACACTTTACACAATACATAAGAGTCACTGACTGAGTGGTTATAGATCAAAGTGTTGATTATACTAAGTCATTGATCGTGTGGGCAGGCCAGCTACTTGTATTGAGTTCAACACAATACAAATGCAATGCTAAGGGCATTACACAACAATATGACTCACAGCTGCTCATTTAATTATAATATTATTACATTCCTTCTGTATTAGTAATAGAGTAAAAGTGACACATAACAATGCAGCACATTCTGGCGTGGTGAGGTGTATAATTGTCCTATTAGATTTAGATGAACAATTGTTGACATAAAATGTGTCATGATTTAGACAATTTTAACTGATATTGAAGCTCCTGTGGAGGGAGTACTTGTAGAAGATATGCATTCAGACCAAAAATTAATACAAAACATTAAAACTGCATGGCAATGTTGTTGAAAACAGCACAATATTCTTTACATATACATATACATGGAGAATTGTTCAATGTCATAATTAATGCAACACGTGATGTTTACATTACAGAATACAGTGTGATGATGGTTGGGAAGTTTTGCACAAATACAGTAATGGGCAAAAGAAAAACATGATTGCTATTATAACAGAGTCAATATTTTTACTCCTGAACAAACTGAAAGGAAAGGTTATGAAAATAGAGCTGGAAAATGCAGGGCTACCACAAGCCTTTTGCATCGTTTGTTCAGGAAATGTGTGGTCAAGTACTTCATTCTACAGATATACATGTAAATGTACATGGAAGATGTTGAATACATTATTCATACTGTAGTAATTTACTATATCTTCATTATATTAAAGACCTTTGTTGTAAGGTCTCTGATGGCTTCAGAACATGCAAGTGCACAAAGATTTTAAATGCAAGCATCAAGTTCCACTTATGGCCCCTTTATGAAAAGGGAAAATTATAAATCATCTTACAATAAAAACATCTAGATGTGGCTGTGGTGCAATTATTAAACAAAAATGGTGGGATGCATGAAGTCATACACTTGATCTGCCATAAATATTCACTTGTAAACTGTACATGGATTAACATGATCTACATTTATGATCTTTAATAAGCATGCATCATATTTCATAAGTTCTCTATAAAAGGATACACTTTGATGACTCCATTTGATGTTCCAATGGCAAAGATATTCAGTTTGGGGTCATATGCCAGGGCACTGGGCTTGTTTGGGAAGCCATGTTCAACAGTCTGTGTTATTGGAAACAAAAAGCACAAGAAACATTGTTATTTCTAAACAAAAATAACTGTTGGGGAAGCCATTATTGCACAATGTAAATAGTATTTAAACAAAACATGCTACTTTACAACAATCATTCACTACAAATTTCACTCAATTGTTCAAACCCTGTTCTAAACTACGTACAAATACTTACTCTCGCTTGAACATAGTGCATTACACAAATTGAATCACTTGGACATAGAGCATTACACAAATTGATTCCCATTTTAATTTATGGTAGTGACTTGTAAAGGGATGTCTGGGGATAACTGACTGTATACTATACCTTGCGTTAACCTTCAAATGTATTCTAATCAGTCTAATGCACTGATGACAGAGGTCTTGAAATCTATAAAGTGTCATTGTCTGGACATTAACCGGTTGCATCCTAGCTGATGATCATACATTTTCCTATGAGTTATATGGAAAGTGTTGAAAGTGCACTTATCTTATTCTGACAATAACAATTAAAAAATAGATAATTATATATACAGGATGACTTCTTAAAAAAGAATGTGAATCATGCCAAATTTCAAATTGTTTTGCTTGTGAAAACTTTAATTTTAGAGGTTGGTTAGGCTTTATAAAGCATCAGAATTAATTCAAAATAAAGTTAAAATATTTTTTAGGCAAAACAAGTATTGTTCATGCCTAAGTAAAGTAATACTATGTTTGTTTAGCGTTAAAAGTGCAAACAAAAATTTGAAAACCGACTCATCTACAAAATAAATAGACCAATTTAATTTGTTTGATAAAAAGTTTGAATACCGAAATTTAATAAACCCAAGTACTGTGAAATTAATAGATCTATACACTTCATAATTTTAATGAAAAGTATGTTTGTAAAACAATAAACTTTGCAAACAGTTACATGTTTTAGTTCACATCATGGTCATTTTGATTGTTTACCGTCTCTGTCAAACTAAATTATCTATTTATTTGAATTTTGTTTGAAAAAAAAAACAATACAAGGTTTGCATAAAATAAAAAAAGATTACATAATTTCCCTTTATCTGGAAATGATTCATCATCCGTTCTTTAAAACTGTGGGCACGTCACAAAAAGAATGCTATTACTGTAACAAAACAACAAAATATTTTATTATCTGAACAAGATCTGAACAAGTTAATTAGCATGCTTAAGGGATCTAGTAACTTTGCTGAAATGTGCAAAAAGTGATGATTGGTTGATACAATACAAGTATATTGCTGTTACCTGATATATGTCTACTGGGTGTTGTGTGAAAATTTCAAGTTAAATGGACGTTATATGGCTGAGTAATGAGCACAAATGCAAAGTGATATTCACTAACTCATTGCACTCACTTTGTACACAGTTTTGATGATCCAGTTGATAATTTAACATCTGAACACTTCAATCGTAAATATCTTTTTAACGAACGGGAAAAACAGAAACCTGTCCCATGCTTTTTTTGTTGATACGAATACAACAAGGTATGAGGGAACCGCTTGAATTCCAATTGGATTTTTAGGATTTTGACAATGTTACTAAGTCCCTTTAACTTTAGTGATTTACAACCAAATTAAAAGAGCTAAATACAACATGATCAGCAACACAATTTCAAATTTTACAACTTAAAAATGAAAAAGAAACAAACCTTGTTGAAGGTGAAGAGCTCCCTCTTCTGCTTGCTCCGTGCTTCAGCAGCAGCAGGATTCTGCCTATGAAACAGTTTTCTCATCCGACTTGCCATTCTGATGAACGGTTAAATCCAGTCTAGCTTCCGGGAATAAAACTTGAGGTCGTTTCAAATCTGTGGAGGATAAACAGTCACACACAAAACAGTCAGTATTTTCAATGATGTTCTTCTCAATCTCACTCTTATACAGTTGTTAACTGGTGGTGGAGGGAAAAGCACGGAATGTTCCACTCCAGAGGGATTTAAAATGCTATTGAGGCCTTTGAGGGAAGAGTAAATAAGTCCCGAGACGTAGTCGAGGGACTTATTTTCTTCACGAAATAGCATTTTAAATTCCCGAGGGGAACATTCCATGATTTTCCCAACAGCAAAGTTAACAACTGTTTTATCATCTGATTGCCTTGTAACAGTGCCATGTAATATCCAAAAATATTACATGGCAGCTCATGTACTGTATTTACTAAGTCAGGTGATAAAAGTCTATAGTAAATAGTATATGGTAGGTGTACTAAAATTTTGTGTTTGCGCGTGTTGTGACAAATTTTGCATATGATAGTGTGCGCTAAACTTAGCGCAGGCCAAAGTTTTGAGGAGAAATGATGAGTAATATCATCCGCTATGACTGAGTAAATTTGTGAAATGCCAACATTGCACCAGAAATTGTGAGTTGCGTGCATTGTCAATGGGAGTAGAGGTGTGCCGGTACAGTTTCAATGAACACCGCAACCTGGCCTTGAGCCCTTGTGACTGTGTAGACCTAGTGAGAAAAAAAACAATGCGCGAGATCGAAGACGATATCTCAAATATGTAATATAAATCGTTAAGTTTAATCTGGTAACCGCGTCGCAAGGCTTCGGAATCTGCACTATTTTCTTGATGTGCGAGTTAAGTTTTATGAAATTTTAATGATTTTTTAAGTCTCAAACTGTCGAAAATAGGCGCTGATGAGTAGGTCACCCAACCATACAATGTGCAGTTGTATTCTAATTCTAAATTCTAAACTCTAAAGCAAGAGCCACACGTCCACGTACAGAGCTAAAGGTTCCCGTTGCCGATCGACAGATTAGAGGTAAATCTGTCGATCGGCAACGGGAACCTTTCGGCTACCTACGCTACCGGTTCCACCCACACGATCGAGCTTGTGGAGGAATACCGGAAGAGTTTGGTCTTGGATGCGCTGACCCCACGCAACAATCAAATGCAGCAGACGCTACCACCCACATTCAAACTGCGGCTAACTTTGCAAGTTAGTTCGTCTGTGGACAAACAAGAAACCACATTTCCAACTGGAAAATATCGTAACATTAATTTCTACACAATTAAATCAAAAGATAGGATAAACGATAAATAACTCACATGTACTTCGGGAGTGATCAGGTCAAAATCGACAGCTCCGAAATAAAGTACGATCCGAATCGAATAACGGAATAATATGCACAGCTACAGGTACAGGAATCCAGGACAACTCGGCCAACGGATAACTCGACCCTTACCAACTCGGCCAACGACCCTTACCTACTCGGCCAACCCGAGTTGGTAGGGGTCCGGTCTGACTTCGGACAACTCGACCCCTTTTATTTTTGTTTAATTTTCGACATTTTAAATATTTTTTTCGAAATAAAAAGTAATAAAATGGGAAGAAACGGTCTTCACGGGCATCATGTGTAAATTTTGTTACGTGAAATAAAGTATTTGTGGAGATAATTTGATTTTTGAAAGGTCATACTTCTGGAGGGTTTTTTTCGTCGTCGCCAAGATTTTGTCACGTGATATCCTCCGCACTCGAACCCACTCGACAGTCGATTTGTGTCTATTTTTCAATCAATTCGCCTTGAAACAAAATATTTAATAACTGTTCGCTTAAATTGGAGTTTTGTGAGTCTCAAGCTGTTAAATTTGTGTTGACATGAACTCTTAAACGTACATTTTCAAGCACAAAACTCTCCTAATCGCGAGTGGCTTCAAGCCCAGTTCGTATGACATCCTCCGCACTCGGCCGTTATTGGTAAGTGACTAAGTCGATTTGTGACTATTTTTCAATCAATTCGCCTTGAAACAAAATATTTTATAACTGTTCGCTTAAATTGGAGTTTTGTGAGTCTCAAGCTGTTAATTTTTTGTTGACATGAACTCTTAAACGTACATTTTCAAGCTCAAAACTCTCCTAATCGCGAGTGGCTTCAAGCCTAGTTCGTATGCCGTGCAGTGGCGCCGCGGTGCCCTAAGCTCCAGGGCGGCCTCGCATCGACAAGTCCGCCCGCCGCAGCGGCCTGCCCTTGTTCTGGGACTACGCTACGCTGTGTTCGCTGGGTCGTATTGACCGAGTATTTTTGTATGAAATTCTCTTTTTTTTAGACCAAATTACAGTCCCCTATGCAAAGATTGAACCCCACATTTTCATATTTGATGGACGATTCTTTGGAATTAGTTTCTGGTGGCCATAATAAACAACAAATTGAGCCTGGGTAAGGCCAGTAAAAATTTAACGCCAAGTTCACAACAGACGTGCATAACTTGCCTCAACTTGCCCCTTGCATTGCTGCGAATTGTGTTAGTGCAGTGCATGGTTGAGTCATTTTCTAAATTTGTAACAAATTATAATAAATGCAAAGAATAGATAGCAAACAAATAAATGGAATTTGTCTGACATTTTGTCCCCCCAGATTAACCAAGACAACAGTGGCGCGTAACCAAGACAACAGTGGCGCGGTGTACCCTGCAAGTGATGGGGGGGGGGGGGGGAGCATGTGCCCCCCTCCCATGAAACCCGTAGCTGTGCCACCGCAAGACAATGACGTAGCGTGGGCAGTTGGATGGTGGGCACTGAATATCGAAGAGGGGTACTACGTTGAGAAAGCGAGGCAACCGATTTGGGGGCAGGCCGGCCTTCTTCATGTTGACTATTTTTTGTAATGTTTTGAAAATTAATTGTGTTCATTTTCTCACATTTTGAATTATATCCCACAGATTTGGTAATGTAGTGGTCAAGTAACAAAGATACCAGTGGCTTGGCGTAGTCGGAGTGATGGGGGCCATATGACTTGTGAGTTATTAATTGTGGGGCCGGGCACAGCCTATTGATGTTTCTCTATATTTTCACAGATAAACAATGAGATTGTTTTATTTTTCTTGCAAATCATTATTTTTTGTTTTTGTTTGGGGGGGGGGGGGGGGGGGGGTAGTTAGGCCACCACAAGACAATGACTTAGCGTGGGCAGTTGGACGGTGAGCACCAAATATTGGAGAGGGGTGCTACATTGAGGATCGAGGCGAGGCAACCTAGTAGGGGGCAGGGCTTTCTTCTTTTTGTTTTTGAGTGGGGGGGGGGGGGGGGGTAGTTAGGCCGCCACAAGACAATGACTTAGCGTGGGCAGTTGGACGGTGAGCACCAAATATTGTAGAGGAGTGCTACATCGAGGAGGTCACATGTTTTTAACATTTATTTTGTTCATTTTCTCACACCCAGATTTGATAATGTGGCGGTCAAGTAACCTAGACAATGACGTAATGTGGAACCAGATTTTGGGCAGTGTACATCAGAGAGGAGGTAATTAGTGATAGAGCTGGGAGCAGGGTATACTTGACAGTGGCGGATCTACGGGGGGGGGGGGGGGGGGTTAGGGGGTTTAACCCCCCCCTTGGGCTGCCAAGTGAAAATGTATCGGTGAAAAAAGTGAAAAAAAAAGTGAACAAAAAAATCACTTACGGGGGTTCAAAATAGCTAAAAAAAATTGACGCTTCGCGGCTCGTGGACGAAAGTGAAAAAAAATCACTTACGGGGGTTCAAAATAGCAAACAAAAAATTCGCGGCTCGTGGACGATGCTCCGCATCGTCATTGGGTCAAACCCCCCCTCAGCAAAAAGCTAGATCCGCCCCTGCTTGATCTCATGTCATCAAGATTGATGTTAAAACCAAATAGCATTTGGAAATTTTGAGAAAACAACTAGATTTACCAAACTAATTGAACAATATTGTTAAAATAGTATTAAAATGATTATGTGGTAAAATCTGAACCTTTCTCTATCATAAGATGCAGATAATGTCAGTTGCTTTTTGTTTACATGGCATGGGTCAGGCTGTATAGTCTAGTGGCTTAGCGTCAAATTTCTCGATTATCATTACTTGCGGAATAAAATCGCCATTTTTGGTACAGGGCTTCCTTGTGAAGAAAGGAAAAATCTTAGCGTAGGAATACGCTTCAAATATTTAATTTAAGCGTATTGATTTGGCTTTGAGTTCTCATCTCAAGTTGAAATATGTTGACAAATATATACAGAACTCATATCAGTTTCTGGTACTATACATGGTACAAATTGGAATCGTAAATCTTAAATTTATGAGGAATATATAACAAAAAGATTCAATTTGCTATGCAGGGTGGTCCCAAAGAACGGAACGGTGCACTTCCCAAAATAATGTATAGTAACAAAATAATAATGTCCATTAGATAGGGTGCCTTTTCCTATGAAAACAATACCAAGAACAGTAATTTCAGTTGTGTAGTTTTTGTCTTAGGGCACTCTGAGTGACACCATGTCAGGTTCCCATTTTTGTCACTTACTGCCCGTCATATCAAACATCCATGCCCATTCTCTCGGCACACAGCTGAATGAAACAATATTCCAATATCGCACGTATTGCTCGTTGTTCAATACTATGATGGGCAGTAAGTGCGATTTTTCACGCACTGACTTGGTAAAAATTGACCAAAATAATAGGAGCCTGACATGGTGTCAGTCACTCAGAGTCCCCTAAAACAAAAACTACACAACCAAAATAAATTACTGTTCTTGGTATCGTTTTTCATTGGAAAAGATACCCTATCCGATGGACATAATTATTTTGTTACTATATTTTGGGAAGTGCCCCATTCCGTTTTTGGGGGATACCCTGTATAGTGATGTTGACTTGGTTGAATTTATAATGTCAGGCATAAATAGGAATATGTAATCTGTGATTTATATTCATTATTCTTTCTGCTATTATAGGTTTAGACTCATCAAGATCCACCTCTGATATTAAGAGAGTCAACTTACTGCATTCAAGGCCTTCATCCATCTATCGGTCCGAATACATCTTTTGGAGGAGATGAATCTTAGTTGCAGACTTTTCTGACTGTACACCAGAATGATCATGATCATCTATGATGTAAGTTCTCTTATTTGGTAATTGGAAATCAAGAAGTTGTGGGTTGGAGCGCCACCAAGTCCGCTTGTGAATTTTTTGAGCAGTGGCATAGAATGGTCAGACCAAGTAGGGGTGGGAGCATGTAAATTATATGGGGGCACACCCTATGTATTTATTTATTTTGAAAAGAATTTTAAGACAAATTATTTGAAGCACATGCCCCCATAATATTACACCACTAATGTCAGATCTCTGTGGATGTATGTATAAAGCATACAATTACAATGCAAAATAGGGATGTATACTATCTTGGTTTTATATTCATTTAATTTCATACTATTAAATTATTTTGTTTTATTTCATAAAGACAGAAACATAGAGAAACTACCAAGGATTATGTAATATAAATGAAACTGAGCAAAGAAAATATGGCCCTCTCAGGATTTGAACGGAGGCTCTGGGTCAGCTGACCGATGCTCTCCTGACTGAGCTAGAAAGCCTTGGAGGTGTCGGGTTTGAATCCCAGGGAAGAACTATTTTCTTTACTCATTTTCATTTATGCTTTATTTATTTTATCACATTCTTTCCACTTGTAGGCGCAGAAGATCT
>JBAMJV010006132.1:0-53909 GCA_037951105.1 Echinarachnius parma
GCAAACGTACGTGACAGTTTGATTACACAATGGGTGATTTCAAGTATGGTGTTTAGGGCTGGTGTTAGTGCTTATCAAACTGGTGTTTGTGTGTAATAAACACTAACACCGGCCTTAAACACCATACTTGAAATCACCCAATGTACATACACAAAATACTTTTGTCTGGTACTAACAGTTTACATTACCTCTGGGCAAGCACCCTCTTCCTCAATGAAGACGACGACGATCCCGAGTTGGAGCAGAAACAAGACGACGGACGAAATAACTACGTACTTATTCTCATAATTCTGGGAGAAATGAAAACAAACATAAAAGAGTGGTGAATAAAACAGCAATCGCGCCTGCACCATACGTATGTATGTGGGGTGTAGAGTTTGAAAGGGATTAGATGGGAGAGTTTTCAGAATCATTTTAGGAATAAATCGCCTGCTAAAGTAGAAATTTATGGGAAGTATATATTAGTTAATTAAGAGGGCTTAAACAGCTGGAATTGTTTAACAAATGAGACCCAGTCCAATAAAATCGGTAATTAGTCGATGTGGGTGTTTAGTACATAGAGCTCAAATTCATTAAAGGGTACCACCACCCCAAAATAATGTTCTTATAAATGAAAGGTAATATCTTTAGTACTCCATTCCATCAACAAGTTAAACAAAATATGCTTCCAGAAAAAAATATATAATTGGAAAACACATTCTAAAGCATGCGTTCATGTGTCTGCATGTACAAAGAATCGTCCGGGATTCCATTGTTTCCGAACGTACGCTTGAATATCATTGGCGTACTCGCAAATGTTTGGCCCATACGGAACCACGAAATAATAGTGGTTCCGTAAGTGGTGGTAATTAATTGCTGTGTTTATAAATTACACAACCCTTTGCAAAATGTTGGGTTTATATTTGAAATCACAAAACGTACCAAAACGTATAATAATGTGTTGTTCTTTGCCTGGTGGTCCTCTTCAAACAATTGTCTCCGGCTGAAAATTTCAACTTTATGAAATCCGATACTTACATATTTCATCTACATCCTCTGAAAATATCGTTTATTCCTTTCATGTTACTTCTTATGAGTATGTATTGATTTTTACAATTGTATATTTGTATCTTGGCCTGGAACCATTTAAAAATCAGATGGTAGCTGACAATGGCGATCCGTCCTTTGAGCTTAAAGTAAATAAATAGTAGTAGATAAATAACTTTAAACTATTCAATAAACTGCAGACTCATTACTACATTTCGTGTTGGTACTTTATTTCACGTACGATAGTTGAGTATTGGTCAAAGTTAATTTTTGTATTTCAGCTCTAAATAGTTATTATCAAAAGCTAATACAGTCAAACCTGTATTCCACTTTTTTCAGAACGACTGAAATCGCGATGCCTCGCGATAAAATGACCTGTTTCCTTCAAGAATCTGAAATCTCCATAATCATACTAATACTCATATTAATAATAATGATAATAATGATAATAATAATAATAATAATAATAATAATAATAATAATAATAATAATGATAATTATAATAAGAATAATAATAATAATAATAATAATACTAGTGACAATGTATAGAACGCCATAATGTCTGTCACAATGTGACACTCCCGTCGCTCAAAAATAAATTAGCACTCCTCTTGCTATGGTATAATAATACTTCTACTTCTTCTACTTCTACTTGGGTATTACAGTGGCGAACCCAGGATTTTTTAAAGGGGGGGGGGGTTATTTTGTAAAAAATTCCAAGTCGAGACCAAGTACCTTCAAAATTTTCGAGACCGAGACCAAGTATCTTCAAAGTTGAAAACCCCTCTCAGTGGGGGGAGGGGGGGGGGGGGGGGGGGGGGGTGGTGTCCGTAAATTTGTTTCGAAGCCGAGACCAAGTACTTTCAAAATTTGCTAGATCTACACCAAGTGAAAACCACTCTTAGTGGGGGTGTGGGGAGGGGGGGGGGGGGGGGTGTCCGCAAAAAAAATTCGAAGCCGAGACCAAGTACTTTCAAAATTTTCGAGACCGAGACCAAGTACCTTCAAAGTTGAAAACCCCTCTCAGTGGGGGAGGGGGTGGGAGGGGGGTGTCCGTAAAATTGTTCCGAAGCCGAGACCAAGTACTTTCAAAATTATGGAGCCCGAGACCGGAGATCTTCGAAAAATTTTGGGGTCGAGGCCGGGTTTTAGTCGGTCGAGACTAGGTTTTAGTCGGTCGAGACCAGGTTCTAGACGGTCGAGACCGCTTAAAAGTAGTCTCGAGACTACTAAAGGGGGGGGTCAAACCCCCCAAAACAGCTTTGTTTTCGTCTCGGGGGGGGGGGGGGGGGGTGGGGGTTACCCCCACCCCCCCCCCCCCGCCTATGGATATGCATAACCTTTTCCCTGAGCCCTCAATGATCTTCGTATGTCAATGTTGTACATTTAGTTCATCACAAACAAAGTTCAAAAAACCAGTTGACTCTGCACAGAATTTGCATAAAAATCGATAATTTGGTATCGGACTAAAATAAGACTAAACTGTGTAGATATGAGCCATAATATACTTCTAAAAATGATGCACATAGTCAATGTAAGACTTAATTACATTACCTTTCTTTCGAATCCTCGGAGAAAAAATAAAGCGAGCGCTCTGCCGATTATCGAGAAAATAAGCAGTCCCTGTATAAAATAAATAAGAGTGTGATACTAGTATGGAGCTTCAACTTAAATTGAAATTCCTTAATAATGGGATTGATGTATATACATTCACAATAATTTGTTGTCTACCAGTAAAAAGTTATAATTAAGCTTAAAGGGGTAGTACTGTTTTGGAAGACTGAGCTTTAGTAACCAAAAACTGCACAATAAGACTACAAACTTATAGTTATAACACCACCATGTTCGAAAGGTAAAGAAAATTACAAACGACTAATTAAAAATTGTGTTATCATTCAAAAAGAGCCATTAAAACACAATAGGGAGCTCTCTAAAAAAGCATTGGTTTCAACAATTTGTCATACTAAATCATGCATGTGATGTCTTGTTGAAATAATGACTAGATAGAGAGACATCAACAACTATTTAAAAACCTCTTTTGAAAATTTGTGTAAAAGTGTAGGGCATTTCTTTTTATTTTTCTAAAAGTCATCGAATAAATCTGGGCCCAAGATTTATTCCGATCGGATATATTTATTAATATTCTAGCCGTTTCTGAACCGATTTTGATCAAATAAAGTTTATTCTGCCATTAAAAATGTAGGCTCTTTCAAATTGTACACTCAGTTTTTCATTATCTCACATTATCTCTCGTACAGCGCCCTCTTTACCAAAACTAAACTACCCATTTAACGCAACATGTGTTGAGATAATTTACTCTCAACTCCAGACCAGAATTATGAAAATTAATTGGTCCGCTCGATGGCTGAAAGTGAAACAAATAATTATTATAGGGATTTTATTTTGTTCGCTCTCCTAAAAAAAAAAGGTAATTGTTTACATTATTATATTTGTGATAATTTTTATCTTATTTAGGTAAGGTCTTCCCAAGGTAACCCTGCCAAGCCAGATGAACCTAGACAGAATATATTCACAAAGGAGAAAATAAGAGTGGCCATCAGTATGATAAAGAACAGCAAGGCACGCGGTATGAAGGAATGAAGCGTATTATGTTGATGAACGTTTTTAACCTTAAAGTATCTACGCGAAGAATATTACAATGTTGGAAATTATTAATAATAAGAGAACTATGGGCTTAAATATTATTATTAATATATAAGTTATAAGTCCCATGTGCTTCAGAGATCAACCTGAACAAGCAATTACAAAACCCAACTCAGGATCGATACTAAACGATACTAAATGCTCTTTGGACCAAAAATACAGGATCGTTCTAGTGACGTAAATGTTAGGTCAGATCAAGTGTTAGCAGACGATGTCTCATTGCAAATGTACATGTCAGAAGTGCACTCATTTTGTCCTTTCAATGTGTATCGTTACCATAAGTACACATTTGTTTTATGACATTTTGAAGAAAATGTTACGCAGACCGTGGATATATTATTGATTCCCGCCAAAACAGCTTTGGAAAGGTTACAAATTTCATGAAAAACTGTCCCATTTGACGTTCATACAATGTCCAATGGTTTATCTCTTTTTAGGAAAAAATATATTTTATATGAGCAATTTTAGGGCTGACATGCAAAGACAAACGTGACATCGTAATGGTAGGTCCGACGTTCGCGGATTTGGTTCCGAAAGATGCGCAAACAAAAATCGCAAAGATGTGTTTGGATTTATAAGTATTTACTGTGTACACAGTTACTGCGATTAGTTAGCGATTGCCACTTTGCATATTTGTAAATTTCTCGGTCATATGACATCGATTTACTATGAAATATGCACTTATAGCTCAGTGGGCATATCAGATCACAGAAATACACATTCATTTTTACTAACCCCTCGTCAGTTTTCCAAAATGTCAACAAAATTAATAGATAACGTTGACGTTTAACGATATAAGATTGAGGATAACTAAAATGTGCACATATCTATGACAATGATTCAGCGAATACCATTTCGCTTACATGTACATCTATCGTTATTTTGGTCATAAGGCATGTATTATTGTATCATGAGATGGTATAATACATCAATAAATGAAAATATCAAAGTAATACGCAATACGCCAACCATTTGTCAGAATACGGGCCCAGTTGCAGAAAAAAGATACAATCGATTGTAGATTACAATTGATTGTAAGACAGCAAATTTATCCGTTTCAACCAATCAGATTTCCACATTTAGAAAAAAATGATCTGATTTAATCAGAATTAATTGTAACTTATAATGGATTTAATCTATTTCTGCATCGGGGCTATATTGAATATATCCATTCTTATTCTTAAAGGGAGCGTCGAGTATTGGTATTTTCCGAAGTGCGATTTCAATTCCATATGAAAGATCATCGAAAAAAACATGGGAAATAATAATAATTCCCATTTAAATGCTCTAATTGTTGTGAAATTTGC
This sequence comes from Echinarachnius parma, assembly GCA_037951105.1. NCBI lineage: Eukaryota > Metazoa > Echinodermata > Echinoidea > Clypeasteroida > Echinarachniidae > Echinarachnius > Echinarachnius parma. The sequence continues at coordinate 4,998 of JBAMJV010006132.1, forward strand.
TTTCAAAATATTATTTAAAAGTGATTGACGTCCGGCTATCAGTTTTGACACTAACTCTTCTAGGTCCTCCTAATACGGGACTGAAAATTAATATTGTTTGTGCACTTTAATTGTGCTTAAAACTATACATATGATACGGTACTTACCACCGATTCACTCTCCAATATGTGATCCAACTATCGGGTGGATTATAATTATGATTTGTTCCTCCATTCCGCTAAAAATGAAGTCGAGGAGGCGCATAAATCACTGATTTTTAGCGGAATGGGGGAAAAAAAATCATAATTTTAATCCACCCGATGGTTGGATCACATATTGGAGAATGAAGTACCGTATCATATGTATAATTTTAAGCACAATTAGCGTGCAAAAACAATATTCATTTTCAGTCCCATATCAGGAGGACCTAGAACGCTAGCGCTTCGCGCTAGAGTTCTCTAGAGTTATAATTTGACTCTTGAGTTGTAACGGCTCTTTTTGAATGATAACAGGGATTTTACTTTGTCGTTTGTAATTGTGTATACTTTTCGAGCATGGTGGAGTTATAACTATTAGTTTGTACCGTAATGGTGCAGGTTTTGGTTTCTAAAGTTAAGTTTGACCAATACTCAACTATCACTTTAACTGTTTGTATACAGAATACGAAACAAATATATACCATTTCCAATTCAGTTTCACCGTCGTAATCTTTGGGGGCTCTACGGTCTTGGTTGGCTTTCTTTACTTCTTTGCAGTTATAAAAGGCGTCCGCAAGATTCGTTCCCATCACCACTACTTGCAGAACAACGGCTGCCTGTTCGGAAGAATGAACATCATACGTACATTAGTTATATTATCTATATATTATATCCTTCATTAATGAAATCCTGTTCAGTGATTGGTCTACGTAGCGTCATGTGAGCAATGCCCATGGAGAAAAATGTGCTATACGTGACGTAATTTATGATATAGTAAGTGCTATACCAAGAATGACGTCATAGACGCCAGGTGATCATATTGAGGCCATATAAATGCATGTTATTAATAATCTTCCCTGCGAGCAGAGGTCTTGTTGTAGCTTGCGAAAGATGCACGACGATGCACCACTACTTGCAGAACAACGGCTGCCTGTTCGGAAGAATGAACATCATACGTGACTTAGGTTTTTTTCGTCGACTGTGTACTATCTGTATAATATAATCATATCATATACTGTTTTTTATTAACGCGGTGCATTGATATTGTGGATATCTGGCAGACAACAGTCACTCTTTGATAGGTGTGATTTTTTCATAAAAATTGTGATCAACCATATTGTGCAAGTCGCCCGAAAAATCGAAACCTAAATATCTAAAATAGCCATCAAAAACCCAACCTAAATTTTCTTCTATACACAAAGAATATTTTCTTTCCTTATATCTCCCTATCCATACAAAATATTATCATGAACACATACACACGACCACTTCTCAAAAAGGTCAATGCCATTGCTTAGCAATTATCTGAATATTATTGGATACTTGTATTTTTCAAGAATTTGTTGAATCACAGCCATTACCTAAATACAGATGTAAAACGCTTATTGCGTGTAACATGATAGTTGTATTAATATGTAAAGTCACCTGATATTTGGTATTAACGTCAGAATATATAATCAAATTTACCCAAACAAATTTTTTCTGGGAATCACCGTCCTCTTGTCTGTTGTCTTCAAAGTCCATTTCTTTGCGGGCGTCATCAGTCATCTTGCAGGAATTTCGAAGGAATCAAATGAGGTATTTCAGCTGACTCTTCAAGAGCTGGAATACTGAAAGTAGATTAAAAAAAAATAGAACATTATCAAAAGAAGACACGGGTCTATAAAGTATCTGGTTGTCTCTTTTTAGACGCTGTCTATAAGTGTGCCGTCACACTATAGCCACGCTCTGTCTGCGTTCTCGTACTTATAAAAAAACCCAACATTTTTTCCAAAGCGCAGGGGAAACGCCGACAAATCGAGCGATTAATGACACAATGGTAGCTCATTCCCGCTCTTGCCACGACCTGAACACGCTCTGCGTACGCTTTGGCCACGCTTTCCGAGCTATTCACTGTGCACGCTTGGTGTATCTTTAACAATAGCTCATAACAATGAGACGAGGTCATTTGCTCTACGCTCTGTCTGCGTTCTCGTACTTATAAAAAAAAAAAACATTTTTTTCAAAGCGCAGGGGAAACACGATCTCCATGCACACGCTCTGTGCGATCCAATACCATGTACGAATGTAGTTGAACACACTCAGTGCGTTTCACGAGGTTGGGTGGAGGGAATGGGGAGGGTTATTATTGTTGACTATCATTGGTAGTAGTAGTAGTGGTAGTAGTGGTAGTAGTGGTAGTGGTAGTGGTAGTGGTGGTGGTGGCAGTGGTGGCAGTGGTGGTAGTGGTGGTGGTGGTGGCAGTGGTGGTAGTGGTGGTAGTAGTGGTAGTAGTGGTAGTAGTGATAGTAGTGGTAGTAGAGGTAGTAGTGGTAGTGGTGGTAGTAGTGGTAGATTTTGGACAAAACAATCATATATTTGCGGGAAATATGTGTTCATAATGCATACATAGGGTGAGCGTATGTCCCCATTCATTGGAGCCTCATATAATTTGTATGCCGCCATGCCACGTTTTAGCCAGAAATTGAGTTTCCCCCAAATGTACATTATTTTTGCCCGGACATGCCATTTTAAATTGTGATATCATTTTACCTATAGTTGAAACGTGTCAAACTTCGCAATCTATAGCGTCCACTAGCAGAAGTGCTGGAATAGATCTGCAAGAATGTCTTTTGTTCAACTTGGGAATGAATGAGAAGATTATGACACTTGTGTGAAAAGATATCCTCCCATGCATGGACATACAATAGCCCCTGAACAAAGAGTAGGACGCCGAAGCCCCAAGTTTGTTTTTCAACATGTCCAAAGCGAACGCCGAGCTAGCTACGTCCTGCTCTTTTGTTCATCGAGCTATTCATGGAAGGATATCTATTGACGCATGTGAGATAATCTTCCCATTCATTGCCCACTGCGTTGCCAATTTGCTAATTTAACTTGGTCGCCGCGGGAGCGGCGCCAGAGCGACCGAGAAAAGTGTACGATCTAAACAATAGCGAACAATGAACGCCGCTCTCCACACGACCTCAACACGCTCTCCCCGCGTCCTCCCCACGCTTCCAATTTTATGAATGGGGATTAGGAGCGGCGCTAGGTCGGCGCGAGAGCGTAGCTAATGTGACGGGGGTATAAGATACGTACACTTGTTATTCGATGTCCATTATGTATACCACCTGCGGGTAAGTCGTTGCCTTCTACACGAATTATGTCTTACATAATAAATAAAGGGTATGTCATAAGTACAGTATTTCATGCGGCTTGTGGACGCCTCGGAAGAACAATTGCGATATATGGTAGCTAACATCCGATGGTGTATCTGTCTCGCATTGTATGTCAATCGGTTGCAATAACAGCATGTTTGTGCTTATGCGTACTGGGGGGTTCACCCCCCCCCCCTCCCCCCCCCCCTCCCCCCCCCCCCCAAATGGGGGTGTTTGGGGGTTCAAACCCATCCTCACTTTACATATCACCGGATTGCGTAAACGGATGCCCGACGGAGAGCAAAACTTTCAATACGTTCGCCTCCTTTTCACATTTTCCTTATCACATAATGAAAACTTTCGGGCCAAAATGAGCAAAAAATAAAACCGCACATTTTGTGTGCGGATCGTGTTCCACCGTGCGTAAATGCTGTGCACAGAAATCTTCTCTCCCCCTCTCTCTTTAAATCCTCTCTCTCTCTCTCTCTCTTTAAATTAGAAGACTCGCGCGCTCACACACAAAACAACGCATACACATGTATACACACGCTCTGCACAGAAATTCTCTCTCCCTCTCTCTCTTTAAATGATGTCATCGGTGCACAATTCGTACTCCTTTTGTGATTGGGAGAAAAGTTTGAAGAAAAAATTATCACTGGATTTTTGACCAATCAGAAGAAGTTTTATATCATCGGAAAGAGAATTTATCCAACTTTCCATAACCGTTCACCCCATGGTTCAACGAACTTTTGATCACGCATGATCTGTGAATAAAGGTTGCAGGGTCTCAAAATTCACGCAAGTTTCTAGCATTTCCCATAGGCAAATCGCTTAACAGTGACATGTTTGAGAAAAAAATGATCACTGGATTTTGACGGAAATAAGACGAAATATATATCAGTGGAAAGATAATGAAATAAACTTTCAGAATCCGTTCACCCCATCGTACAACACCCGCTCCTTACAGAGATATGAATGATTTATTACGAAAATGTAGCTGAAATTATGTGTACTTCCCGTGTTATAGCGAGCGTGCGGTTCGCACGGGGGGCAAACGCGCGAAAGTTTTCATTATGGATAATGTACGTTGGTTAAGTACTCTAAATACTCTATGCAATAATGCTGAAACTGTGCTGAAATTGTGCTGAATTTTTGACTTAAATGATTACTATTTGAATAGAGATCAAGTTGAAAGACATTTGTTATGATCTTGAAGAACATGTAGGAAAACTTTGATCAACATGTTTACACTGGGAAGTGAGAGATTTTAACAAACTTTGATCTGCCTCATCACAACTTTATATGGTTGTCTTTGGACCTTGATTTTATTGATCCCACACGCAGAAAGTTGTGTTAGTGTATATCTGATTTACTTGAACTTAGAACCTATATACACCACAGTCATCAGAGTGACCATAGACTCAGTGGACTATTTATGTCAACAAGCCTATTGAGTCCGTGACAATGAACAATAGAAAGACTTTCTATTGACCCGTGAACCAGCAAGCCTTTGAAACCAGCTTAAGTCCCAGGCCTTTTGTGATCAACTATCTAGTGACCTGTGGGCCTTTTGAACTTGTCACTGTGTGCTTTGTGCAAGTACAGCAAGTATGCTTTCCGGAACCAGAAGCCAAGCACATGAAACCATTGACAACATGCTTAGCAACAAAAAGTTCCTTGACACTCTCCGTGGTCTCGTATCCGACATGATTACGGATGAACTTAAAGCAATGAGACACCTGAATGAAGAAAGTGAAGGTCGCATCCTTGACCTCGAATCGAAACTGGACAGAAAAGGCAAGGAAATATCAGATCTGAAAAAAAAAAGTTCAAACCGAGGAAGACACCAGCAACAGATTGAACAACAGATGTGATGACCTCGAACAGTATGGCCGTAGCAACAACCTACGGATATTCGGGGTACCAGAGAAGAAAGACGAGAACACCGATCAACTTGTGATCCAGGTGGCCGAGAAGCTGGGGATCCAGCTCTCAGCTGAGGTGATTGACCGGTCCCACAGAACGGGGAAGCAAAAGCCCCACTCGAACCACGCTCAAGACGTACAGAACGGGGAGAGGAGTAAGTCGAAGGACAACCCACGACCGATCCTATTGAAGCTTACGAGCTACAAATGGCGACATCTCGTGATTTCCAAACGCCGAAACCTGAATTAGACGGGGATCAGCATAAGCGAGGACCTCACCCAAGCGAAGCTGCAGCTACTGAGGGCTACGGTGGCACACCAGGCTGTGGAGCAGGCGTGGACATCAGATGGGAAAATCATAGCCCTCCTGAAAGCCAGCCACGGCAACAAAATCACCAAACTGATCGCAACGAAACATGATCTTGATGATATTCCTGGATGAAAGAAAATGAACAATGAAACAAAAAAGGACATCTCTTTGAATATTGATGATACTGATATCGTATTTTCTTCATATCTTGCAGGGCCGGTATTCAATTCCGTACTTAGAATAAGTAAGAATTGTATTAAGTAAATTGCTAAGCTAAGAACTTTACTTATCTCGTATTCAAATCGCATTTTAGACTTTTACTTACTATAGACAAAATCTAAGTTAAATACTTGTGACGTCACAATGGTTTGTAATTTAGTGCTGATGGTATCCGCGAACCATTTTGTGCGACGCTTGTCTATGGGAATTCACGTGTTAAAACAAAATCGCAAACCTATTTTGTGCGACGCTTGTCAATGGGAATTCTTGTGTTAAAACAGAATTGCATGATCATAACAGCAATCTTGATTGAAACGTTACGTTATTACGGTATTATATGGAGCAGTCAAAGCTTCAAAATGAGCAGAAAAAAATCGAAGTCGAGGAATAAAATCACTGCTTGCTTATGGTTTTCTTGAGTTTATATGAGGTATGCCATGTCGATTGTCGGATCCATAATATGCAGGCCTATTGATCTAGGCTATGCTCTTGTGAAAGTTTGATCGTTTGAAGCTCCGAAAGTGGAGACAGTTATTGATTTTTGACATAATAATTATGATCCCTCCAGTCCAATAACGAACCAGCAAACTATTTTCAAACATGGAATATACTTGTATGATAAAGAAGTATTACAAATAACTTACCCGCCGGCAGTTGACCATTATTTAATGTCCCATAAATATATCACTTGCAATGTTTGAAGAATATATCCACCAAAATGGCATGGATTACAATAGTAGATCACATTATATCCACAACATCCATATAAGTAAACAAAAGATGAACAAATCAAGCAGATAATATTCGGTAACAGCTTGATTTTTTCTTTTCCCTGTATGATTGCAATTCACTATTTTTGTTCTTAATAGTGCACTGTACACATCCTTTTGACGCGTAGATCTGTGAGTTCATGTGCGCAACGACACTTAATGCGCCTGAATTGAAGCGCACTGCGCACAGTTCGCTTTGTCCTTTGATAATGCGCTTATATCATCTTAAATTATAACTTTCAGGGGAAGGGGGTTGCATTTCTATTTCGGAGCATTTAATGTCGTTTCACCACCATACCCGTTTCCCACTAATTCCAGCGTTAGGCTATGCTTAAGTGTCCTAATGATTTTCCTAAGTTTAAGCAAATTATTTAGTCACAATGAGGGATTTGAATAGCAACCTTGCTTAAGTAAAGTACTTAGGTAATTTACTAAGACAAAATCATACTTTACTTAGTAAAATACTTAGCCGATGAATTGAATCTTAATTTTGGCTAGGTAATTTACTTAAGCCAAATACTAAGTAAATTGCTTAAATGTTGTACTTAAGTACGGAATTGAATACGGGCCCAGGTTCCTATCTTAATTCTTTCTTCTTTAAACCTATCACTCCAAAGGAAATTATTGATGTTGTTTTATCTTTTAAAAATGGTAAATCACCAGGCTATGATTGATCCTCAAGTAATAAAGAAATTAATTCATATTTTATGTAAACCATTGTGTAATATTTTTAATCTATGCTTACAAAGAAATGTTGTACCTAGCCGCTGCAAGATTGCAAGTAATTCCGATTCATAAAAATGGCGCAAAAGATGTATTCTCCAATTATCTCATTATTAACATGTTTCTCCAAAATATTTGAGAAATGTATAAATGTACGATTATTACAATTTTTAGATAAAAATGACATTATGTATGCTCGGCAATTTGGTTTTAGAGAGAAGCATTCCACTTTATTAGCTGTTTGTGATTTTTAATTGAATGTAAATAATGCATTTGAACAAAGGGAAATATTGTAAGGATTATTTTTAGACCTTAGGAAAGCTTTCGACAGTATTAATCATGATATTTTATTTCAGAAATTACATTTTTGTGGTATTAGGGGTATACCTCTCCAGCTTTTTAAAAGTTATTTAAGTTATAGACAGCAATTTGTTGATTATAATTTTATTGATTCAGACATGCAACCAATTACTTGCGGAGTCCCACAAGGTTCCATTTTAGGACCAATTTTATTTTTAATATACATTAATGATTTGCCTCTCTCCTCACCTATTTTACAATTGTTGATGTTTGCAGATGATACGAGCATATTTTTAAAACATAGGGATATTGATCAATTAAATGTAATAATGAATGTTCAACTAGTGAAAGTTCATACAGGGTTTTTAGCAAACAAATTGTTTTTGAATGCCTTAAAAACACATTTTATGCTCTTTGGGAACAATTCCAATGTGATTGATATAGAATTACTTATTGATAGTGATAAAATTGAAAAGGTGAACACTGTGAAGTTTTTAGGAGTTTTTATGGATGAGGAAATTAAATGGAAAAGCAACGTTAATAATGTTATAAGTAAGATTTCAAGAAATATTGGTGTTGTGTATAAGCTGCGAGAGTATCTTCCTGAACATATTTTATTGTTATTATATAATGCTTAAATATTACCACATTTAAATTACTGTATTATAATTTGGGGATGTTGCAATAATTACCTTTTGGATCATTTGCATAAATTACAAAAAAGAGCTGTAAGAATAATTACAAACTCTTCTTATTTATCTCATTCTAAACCCTCTTTATGAAATTGAAGGTTTTACCCATTTATCAATTGTATGAATATAATCTTGGCATTTTTATGTATTCATTTCATAAACAACTTTTACCAAATTTATTTGATTCATTATTTATTCAGAATAGCGATGTGCATAATTATGACACTAGATCCAAATCCCACCTTCGCGTTACTTATGGACGGACTCATTTTTCGCATACAATAATAATATATAAAGGTCCCATTTATGGAATAATTTACCACAAGAATTGAAAGATAGTGTATCACTGAATTCCTTTAAAATTAAATTAAAACGTCTTTTATTAGAAAATCTATAACTCCTGACATTTTAAACATATTTGTATGTACTATTTTTGTTTGAATTGTACATGACTTGGAATTGTTTGATTTGAAACACGACAATAACATAAAGTAAAACTTACCGAAATTGATTTTTTTTTTACTTTGATTTTTATTATTATATACCCAAGGGATCATACCCATAAGTTTTTATAAAACTTCTTCTGATCCCTCCACATTCATACTGTCTTAAAGTAATCATAGTTTTCTTATACCTGTTTTCCGTCTCTGTTTGTTCTGTAGTCTCCGTGTAATGTTGTTTTTGTTCTAGTACATCTTTACATATGTAATGACTTTTTATGAATTGTGGAAATAAAGACGACAAATCCCCCGGGAATCGAATTGTATTATATGGCGGAATGTTTTGTGCATGAAGCAATGGAGACGACTTTTAACATCGGATAAATTGATTTTGCAAATTTTCTATTCGTCGGGCATCCGTTTACGCCATCCGGTGATATGTGACCGGACCTTAAAGGGATAGTTGAGTTTTTGTACAGAGAGTACAGTCAACGTCAAACTGCATTATAATAACCAAAACCTGCACCATTACATTACAAATTAATAGTTATAGCTCCGCGATGCTGGATAAAGAATAAAAATGACAAACGACTAAGTAAAAAAGAAATGTTATCGTCCAAAAAGAGCCGTTAGAACACAACAGGGCGCTCTTTAAAAAGTCATTTGTTTCAACTATTTTGCATAAAACAGATTGTGAATGTGATGTTTTGTTAAAATGTTTAACACCAAACGGAAAAAGAAATGATTAATTCAATACTAAATACAAATCTTGTCGAAATTAAGAGGTGATACATATGATATACGTATCAAATAATAAAGACAGCAACTTACTTTACTGCATAGTTCGTAGTTCTGCTCAGTGGTTTAAAACTGTATCCCTGAACACAATTTGCTGTCCTCATATCAGTTTCCTTATTTACCGAATGATTACGGGCATATCATTGTGACGCTCCACCCCTTCGACAGTTGAAATGCACGCGGCGTTAGGATGGCGTGCATGCGTTGTGACCACAGCCAATTACATTATTAGTTGTATCTTATTTAATCCGATAAAAAGGGCTTAAAGCATAAATGGTTAAATTTAAATCCAAAATAAGCTGTCTTTCTGTCACTCCGGAAAGGAATAAAGTATTCCTTCGAACAGAATATAAATGATAGAATTGAAGAGTGGAATTGGTCGTTGCGGTGCAAAACACATGTTTGATTAAAAATTAAAAAAAACGAAGCAACCACTTTTATCTGTTTGTTATAAAGAGTAAATTGAGAGGGGAAAGATGCACACAAATTATGTATGATTGTGCACGAAATTTTACTTGAAAGCGATTGAAGACTATAAGGTGGTGCCGGGAGAGACTGAGAGCTTGTAAGCGACTCGGGAAGTGTCGTATAATTATCATAGTCAGAGTGGGGTTCACGCGAATTATTTGGGACGGAATATTTTGGTTTTTATATACGTAAATTATTTAAATTTTAATGATAATTTAATTGTTTTTATTAAACTACTCGGGAACATTTGCTCCCAGTCAAACTTCAATACGCCAATAGACGCATGATAGGAATTTGTAAGGCGAGTTAAAGGGATAATTGAGTTATGATCAAAATCGGTTCCGAAATGGCTGAAATATCCATAGACATAACCATTTCTAATAATTGTGGGGCCCAACAATTATTTGATTAGTTTGAACCGGCCGTTGAAAATGTTTTTAAATGCATCGTCTTTTTAAAAATTTACAAGAGAGGTTTTTAATCACTATTTTAAGAAAAAAACATATGCACAATATTTCATTTTAAATGGTTCAAACAGGTGAGTGTTAGTTGAGTTGTATCGGCTCTTTTTTAAAAATATAACAGGCTTTTTACTCAGTCATTTGTAATTTTGTATTCCTTTCGAGCAGGGTAGAGCGGACAGAGGTTTCACATAATATGTAGTGCAATCTATGGAATCACATTTATTAACAAATTGGGGAGACAATCCCCTCCACTTTTAAATGTTGGGGGGGGGGGGACACTTGTATGTCTCCCCGTCCCCCGCCTGTTGATATCTATGTCCACGAGAGGTGGTAAACAATTACCAAAGACTTTGTTCCAAAACTATTGATTTAGTATGGACTACTCGTGAATATGGGCGAATTACCGAATGAGGCACAAAGTGACCGATCCGAAAACTTGAACTTAAACGACTGCGAGACAGAGGTTATCTAGATGGTAGTTGAAATGTGATAATATCCACTCAAACTTTATCTTATTTGAAAATGTTATCATTATTTTATCATGTTTATGAATTAACTTTTAAACTGCAATTACGATTAGGCGCTTATCATATTGACCCGTTTAGGACGGACTGATTTTGCTACAAAGTGTATTCACCCTAGACCCGAGCGTATTTTCGGAACCAGTCCTGAACGGTTTGTAATATATATCTTTGTTTAGTATATCTTTGATTTCTAAAGTTTACTTTTATTTATAATGTCGGCTAAAGAAATGATTAAAGAGATAGTTGAGTTCTGGTAGAGAGAGTATAGTTTTAGTCAAACTGAATTTTAGTAACCAAAACCTGCACCATTACATTACAAACTAATAGTTATAACTCCACCATGCTCAAAGGAATAAAACATTACAAACGACTAAGTAAAAAACCTGTTATCAGTCAAAAGGAGCTGTATAAACTTAAGAGGGCGCTTTCAAAAAAAGCATTTGTTTAAACCATTTAAAATAAAATATTGTGCATATGATGTTTTGTTGGGTGCGCTTCGTTATTCCGAAGGTTCGTTATTCCGAAAGTTCTTTATTCCGAAGGTTCGTTAATCCGAACACGCAAATTTCGTATACCTGAGGGTTCGTTAATCCTAAAGTGAAATAGGGTTCGTTAATCCGAATATTTGTTGCATTATTCCGAAGGTTCGTTATTCCGAAGGTTCGTTATTCCGAAGGTTCGTTAGTCCTAAAATGAAATCAGGTTCGTTATTCCGAAGGTTCGTTAGTCCGAAAATAAAATCGGGTTCGTTATTTCAAAGGTTCCTTATTCCGAAGATCCGTTATTCCGAGTGTTCGTTATTTCGAAGGTTCGCTACTCCTAAAATGAAATCGGGTTCGTTAATCCGAAAATGAATTTGGGTTTGTTATATTGCTACAATTTCATATAAAGAGATAAAATAAACTTAAATGTTTGATTGGTCTGGCCAAGGGAGGGAAAGGGGGATCGTTATGCTTAATGCAAGCTGTAAATTAAATAAACAAAACTCAAATTATAGTATTATAACAAACCCGATTTAATTTTCGGATTAACGAACCCTATTTTATTTTCGGACTAATGAACCTTCGGAATAACGAACCTTCGGAATAACGAACCTTCGGCATAACGAACCTACGGAATAACAAAACCTGAATAACGAACCTTCGGAATAACGAACCCGATTTGTTTTTCGGATAAACGAACCTTCGGAATAACGAACTTGATTTCGTTTTAGGAATAGCGAACCTTCGGAATAACGAATCCTCAGAATAACGAACCTTCGGAATAACGAACCTTCGGAATAACGAACCTTCGGAATAACTGAACCTTCGGAATAACGAACCTTCGGAATAACGAAATAATGATTAGATAGAGAGATAATCAACAACTAAAACAAATCTAAAAACCTCTTTTGAAAATGTTTGAAAAGAGATTGTCCAAATCCTAAAAGTCTAATTTGAATTCTAGTGGTTCCCTCATACCTTGTTGTATTCGTATTAACAATAAAATCATGGGACAGGTTTCGGTTTCTTTTCCCTTTCGTTACAAGGATATGTACGATTAAAGTGTTCAGAAAATAAATTTTCCGTTGGATTTTCGAAACCGTGTACAAAGTGAGTGCAGTGAGTTAGTGAATATCACTTTGCATTTTTGCTCATTTCTCGACCATATAGTATCCATTTAACTTGAAATTTGTACACAACACCCAGTGGACATATTAGATAACAACAATATACATTGTATACAAAGTTACTAGATCCCTTTAACGGCTGGTTCAAAATTGTCGAATACTTGTGGGGCCCCATATTTACTACAAATAGTTATGTTTATGAATATTTCAACCGTTTCTCAACTGATTTTGATAAAATAAAGCTTATTCTGGTATTACAATTGTATGCTCTTTCAAATGTGATACTCAGTTTTTCTCACAAAAATGAAGTTACTAATGAAGATATACAAACAATTACAAGTCAATAAAAATGATTTTATGTAGGTCATGATATTTTATATTGATAAAGTTTACCTTTAGTCGTCAGGTCGGCTAGATACGAGTGGTAACACATGCAGACGGAGAAGGGCAACAATCTAATAGTGAACGAAAATATCTCTTCTTCCAAGTTTTAAATCTTGAACGTATGTCTTATACTTTTCCCGCTCAATTTTACACTTTTATCAATCGAATTAATTACAGGTCATTCAAATTCACGCATTGCCGCGTAATCGTTGGTGTCGGTCTTTCAAATTCCGAAAAGGTGCAAACGAATTCATGCATGCGCACACGCTTTCTTAAATAATACCCAATAGTTCATTTACGGGCACTCGAATTCGCGAATGTGCAGTCGCGCAAGCATAAACTACATGACATTTCGGATGACCATTGATGAAGAGGTATGCTCTTTGTGCAAATTCACTTGCTCCTACGTGTTTTTGAACGACTATTTACGAATTCGAATGCTACTTTGACACGACGATCGTAAATCGCGCAAAGTCGTTTGCTCCTATTAGCAATTTGAATGGCACAATCGCGAAATTGAGCGGGAAAACCTATAGTACATGTAAATGTAAAGGGATTCTTGTTCGACGTTACTTTTAATCAAAATATATCATGATAATCGTCGAATTAAAGGGATCTAGTAACTTTGCAAAAAGTGATTAGTGGTTGATACAATATATATATAATTGTCATGAGCAAAAATGCAAAGTGACATTCACCAACTTATTGCACTCACTTTGTACACGGTTCTGACGATCCGTTGGATAATTTGACATCTGAAAACTTCAATCGTAAATATCTTTTTAACGAAAGGGAAGTTTGAAAAACCGAAACCTGTCCCATGCTTTTTGTGTTGATAAGAATACAACAAGTTATAAGGGAACCTATATAACTTCAATTGGATTTTGAGGATTTGGACATGTTACTAAATCCCGTTAAACACATGTGATTCAGATTCAAATTTGTCAAATTCATTAGTATATAATATATAACAACCGAGTAACCGGTGTCAGGTAAGGATAATATCGTTTTAATCGAATTCCAATTGTAATGGATGTAAAATGTGACCGCATGTATAATTTTATAATAATATGCTGTGCAGTATGATGCCCCTCGGAATAGAATTTCTAGACTGATGGCGCAATATAAAAGCTTGTCAATTATTATCATTGTTATTAGTAGTAGTACTACTATTATTATTATTATTATCACTCTCATTATTATTATTATTATTATTATTATTATCATTATTAGTAGTAGTATTATAATTTTATTAAATTATCTGTTTTACGTTTTATCTCTAAACCTGTACATTCCGGACATTATGAGGTCTGTTTTTCCAATTTGCTCAAAGTGTTAAGTTTGTTATATAGGTGATGTAGACGGGCACTCTGCAAGGGGGTCCAACATGGATAGATAGATAGATAGATATATCGGTATTTATTGAACAAAATTAACAAGACTGTAGTCCGAAGACTAAAATGCCTAGCGTACATGAACATATGAACATACATGAATAAATAAACTACAACACAATAAAAAAAATATAATTTAACATCAAAATACAACAAAATGATACATATTTATGAATGCATTTGGCAAGAAAGGCACTAACATTAAAAATGTGATTATTATAATATGCATATTCTCATTTACTTTTAATTTTAATATAACAATAACAAAGAACTAATTTACTAATTCGTTACTTACTTTTAAATATGTAATACTAACTAAATATTGAATCTAACAAAGTGTAAATTAATAGAGTACATGTATATATTTTGAAAAATTACAATAATAACATCACAAAAATGCAAAAATAAGAGCATGGAAATTATTTAATTAAAGGATATCAAATCCCACTATCTTGTTTATATCATATTCCTAACATAAATTAAGTTTATCATACTCAATAACGAGTATGCTTTAACGATTTGCTTAAACGCAAATCGCTTTGGGTAGGGGTCCGCCGCTGATTCAGGTGTCCGTCGCCGAGGCAGAAACCACTGAATGGAAAATTGAGTGTCAAATTTGAACGAACATGCAATTGTAATGACACAATACACTTTTTTTTTACAGAATTCGGTTCAGAAACGGCTGAAATATCAATAAGTACATCCGATTGGAATGAATCTGGGCCCAAGATTTATTTGATGATTGCTTTAAAAACAAAAAAATGATTATACTTTATCAAAAAGTTGATGTTTTATAGATGATCTCTCTATATAATCATTATCCCAACAAACATGTGCATCATTTTATATGAACAATGCTTGAAACCAGTGTTTTTTTTAAAAGAGCACCATTTTGTGTTTTGATGGCTTAATTGCCATCAATCGTCTTTTTTATGGGGGGTTATATCTCCATGCACCATGTAGTTTCCATTGCATTGTATTTCATCACTTGACCCGTATTTCCTACTGCCGTGCATTAATTTGTTATCATTTTGAACTGTTTACCTAAGCATTTCCATAAGGGGTGGAACAAACAATGACCAAAGCCTTGGTTCAAGAATATTGATTTAGTAATGACTTATCGTCAATATAGACGGTATACGGATGAAGGCACAAAGTCGAAAAGTGAAAAATCAAAAAATTATCATCTTCAAACAAAATCACCTTGAACATGTTGACCGATTGCTCGACAGATATTATCTACATGCTATTTTAAAGGTGATAATATTCTCTTAAACTTCATGTCATTCGTAAACTGTATCTTTATTTTATCGTGTTTGTATAGTTACTGGAATACATTTTTAAACAGGCAATTAAGATAAGCTGATCAATGTTTATACAGTATATCTTTGTTTATTTTGATTGTATTTTCGTTTCGGCTAAAGTAATATTAATTACGAAGACACGGAGAAGGATAAGGGCAACAAACTTATGGTGTCCATGTTTTTTATATATGCATTTGTTACAATATCGTTGCTATCTAACTGCATCTTTATACACCTCATCATCTAAACACCTCAATCTCAAAAACAATTATTTTGGATCCAACTATTGTTTGGTAATCCTAGAACAAAAGACCTTAAAGTGACAGATGAGTTTTGGTGTAGAGGGCGCTACACAAAATAATTGTTTTGTGAGAAAATTACAGAATAAACTTTATTTGATCGAAATCGGTTCAGAAATGCCTGAAATGGCCATAAACCTAATCATTTGTAATAATTTGGGGGCCCCACAATTTTCGATAATTTTGAAGTTAATTTTACAGTTATTTTTTTTTGTAATGCTTCCTCTTTTAAAAACATTACAAAAGATGTTTTTAAATAGTTGTTGATTATCTCTCTATCTAATCACAACTCTGAGAAAACATCACATGCACAATAATCAAAATGGTTGAAACCAATGGCCCGAATTCTCAACTTGTGACTCAACTTGTGCCTGGCCTAAAAGACAAAGACTACTGGTAACACTTTGCACCATCAGACCAATTGTCTCGTAACTATCATATGGTCCCCGGAGATACTCTAATTGTTTTCTGTTATCTTGAAGAACTCATCGTGCTTTACTAGTTGGCCAGATATGAAAGCAATTTATTAATTTAAAATAGAAGTTGGAGATGGGCACATACAACAGAGGAAGGCACTCTATTTGTACACAGAATGTCCTGTTTGTATTGCATTTTTGTTTGTAAATTGTTGGGGGCACGTGCCCCCCCCCCCCCCCCCCCCCCAATCCAGCACCACCATCCCCGTGCACAGACTCCCCCGTAGCTACGCCACTGATCCGTCTTATTTTGTAATAATTTTCCTTTATGATACTATTCCCAAATGAAAAACTGACCAATCATGTTATTTTCCGCAAAACAAACCCTCTGCAAAACTGACCAATCATGTTATTTTCCACAAAACAAACCCTCTGCAAAACTGACCAACCATGTTATTTTCCAAACAAAAAACCTCTGAAAATAATGATTGGTAAAATTAAGCCTAGAAATGATAAAGAGTGATGAATGCGTTTGATGTTAATCTGCAATTTCGGTCATTTAGGGTAGAATTAGGACAAACGGTCATAACTATCATGTGTGAGTTTGCTCAAACGTTCACAAGTTATTTTCTCTTTTGCATCCTCTTATAGTAAAAACAAGTTTGCCAGGTTAAATTGTCCGTTCAATTTGGTTTTATTTGTTTTAGATATTCATAAGACCTTTAATGATCTGCACAAAACTTATAGGAATCGTTGATGAATATTAAATGAAAAGAATACAATGTGCAATTTCATATTCACACGGATAAATAAAAATCGAATTAATGTACAGAACCACTGCATTATCGAATAGCGTTCTGTTTTAAACTGGATATATAAAATGTTTAATTGTTGAAACTTACACCTGGCTTTCCCTAGAAACCATGATCTAAATTGACACAATATAAAGTCTTTATTAAAGAAAAATCCATTCATTACATATTGAGTCGCTAGGTGCACAGCAGTATACAGAGGTGTTCATAAACAAATATTTGTCGCAACAAATGCCACGTCCACTAAGACATTCCTTTCGCTTAAAGGGATAGTTGAGTATTGGTCAAACTTAACTTAGTAACCAAAACCTGCACCATTACGGTACAAAGTAATAGTTATAACTTAACCATGCTCGAAAAGTATACACAATTACAAACGACTAAGTAAAACCCCTCCTATCATTCAAAAAGAGCCGTTATAACTCAAGAGGGCGCTATTTTAAAAAAGTCCATTGGTGTTAGCCTTTTTTCATACAGAATTGTGCATTTAATGTTTGTTAAAATAATGATTCAATAGAGATATCATCAACGACTTTTTAAAAACCTATTCAGATTTTTTTCAAAGTAGTCTTCGAGCATTTTTTTTTATTTTTCTAAAAAGTCTAAATATCGCCCGGTGATGGCCGGTGTGAACTATTTTGAATAAAAATAAATTTATGGATATTTCAGCCGTTTCTGAACCGATTTTGATCAAAAAAAGTTTATTCTGTCATTAAAATTGTATGTTCTTTCGAATTTGACAGTAAGTTTTTCATTATCTCACAACAATATATCGAGGGGCACTTCGGGAAATACCAATACTCAACACTACGTTTAAAAGAATACGATACATTACAATCTTGACTATATATTAGAAGCAAACATTTGGGTTACATGCCATTATGTTTTCGGACTGCATTTCGGATTAGGACTTTGCAGTATGGCACAAAACAAGATTTGTGCTGAAATAAATTCAGTAAACAAGAGAGTTATTTTACAGGTCTATGTAAAATATTGAATATTTTCTATATTTATAATTTGATTTCCCGTTTTATAATACTAACTACTCATGAAATTATTATAACCAATGAAATATACATTTCACAATGTCAATTTTGTAATAATGGTTCGTGTTCAGTATCTAAATGCAGAAAATTGTCTGAGTAGATATACATAGACATTACGATTACATGAAAGTAAGAAATATATAGGCGATTGTTGTATTAAATAAAGCTATGTAAAATTATGTATTGTAAATTCAATCAATATAATTTGATATTTCGTATGAGATAGCTAGAGATCTTCTTGACATGTCCATGATCTGGACAAAACTTAAGGGGGGACCCACAGTCCATAAGAAATAATCATTAAATGTTGTTTTTAGGCTTCCTGTTGAATTTCAGTGTAAATTTAATGTTATATATTGATTATATATGCAACGAGAAGTCTTTTGGCAGACATGTGTAATATGGCTAATTTGCATACAAAGAAAAATATAAACAAATAATAAGGTAACCCTCCTATTCAAACTGACCATTCAATTTCCTTCAAATTTGACATATGGGCAACTCCAGCGTCACGGACATTACAAATCAGAGAATTTTCATGACTTTCCAATGCCACTACTAATTCATACCTCTAACTAATGTCTAACTTTTATTTTGATTACAAAACAATATCCTGGTTAAGTATGCAAACAAAGTTTTAGAACATTTATCCAATTCGTTACTGAGTAATTCTGCAAAATGTGCGCCGTCATGGACATTACATCTTTTGGACATGACTTTTTGCATCCATATACATCTTTGCAAAAGTCTGTGAGTTCTGAGACCTCACAAAGGTGATTTAGGTATTTAATTATAGACAAGGCAATGATGAATTGAATCCAAGTTGTTTTGGGGGAAACGGGCCAGGCATATGTGATCTAGACAACAAAACGTTGCGTCACGGACATTACACTTTCAGCGTCACGGACATTACACTTTTGTCCACTTTTTCTAAACTCAGAAATAACCCGCAAAAAATGCTCCATTGTGCATGACACTTTTTTAATTGTACATTTGATATGTAATCAAACAGTTTTGAGAACAAAAATTATATTTTGATTTTGTTTTCAATTAGCAAAAAATTATTTTACAAATATTAATAAGTTTTTCCAAAATGATTGTAAAATTTGAAATTTTTCAACAGAATGTGCAGTAAACCAAATGTTCAACTATTAAAAAAAATGTTATACATTTTTAATGAGGTACAATGCTGTTTTGTGCCAACAAATTGTAAAATATAAACAAAGTTGTGTACATCATGGGCATAACACATGGAAAATCATGGACTAAGAGTATAATTTTTGCAATTTGATCATACTATATGAGATTTAACCATCTCATTCTCCTCCCAGTAAGTTATAGTCAAATCTGTATTGATTATTGAGACATGCATGTTCAAATTAAGCAAGGAATTTAGTTTTATAAATAGTTCAGAGTACTGACTCAAAATTCACTATCTGATTAATGATACAATGTATTAAAACTTGAACCAGGAAGGTAGTAGTCCCCCTGTTACTTGGGATTATCTTATTTCTTGGCTAAAGTAAGACATTTACATAAGAAAATAATGCTTGATATTTTTTTGCTCTGCTTTTTTATACTTTTCACTGTGTATGTAATGTCCGTGACGCAGCCGTGACGTAATGTCCGTGACGCCATTCTGGACAAACCATCAAATATTTTAGTAAATGCTGTTGATATACTTTATGATATAACATTCTAGCTTTGCAAATGAATTTTGAATTAAATTGAATTAGGACTTCTGCTTCTACAAAAACTTTTATATCTAAAACGTCACGGACATTACACATCAATGTTGTAAGAATCAAGATTTTATCGAATAACAGTTTTCAAAAAGTAAAGATTTTTACACAATTTACTTTTCTATGATGTTAAAACAAAGCATAAACAAGACATTAGAACTAGAATTATTGTTCGGAAGTGATCCATATTTTTAAATTTTATTTCACAAACAACGGATGCAAATTTCATCATTTTGGGGGGTAATACATACAATTTTTGTCCCAACTTCAATGGCCAAAAAAAAAATATTCTGCATTGAATTTCAAACTTTTTTCCTTTAGTCATCAAAATATGGTCCTTCCTCATTACTATCCAGTAGTTAACAAGGCAGTCCCATGAGTTTCATTTTTCCATCCTTGGGTAACATTTTTCGTGGAATTGCCCATATGCATTTATTTATTAGTGCAATAGCACTCTTTTCTGTGATTTGATTTTTCACAAATATTTATTTTTTATTTTTTAAGAATTTTTATCAGCCAATCAAATTTCAGCTTAGCTCATTATATATTTATGGACTAATTTTTTCAAAATGTTAACATTTTTGACAAAATTAACATCACAGAACTTGTAGAATTTACAGTTGTAAAGCATCACACCAAATTTCAGGACAATACATCATTCCATTCTTTCACAATTAGTACACATGTCTCGCCCATTCACCTAAAAACCCCATTTTGAGAAAAACAAAGGAAATAAAAAGAATTACATTTTGAATCGCGTCACATACGTTCCTAATGGTAAATGACACCCAATAAGGCAATTTTGACAATTTTGTTTTTAATAAATGAATTTAGTTCATTAAGAGAAGCTAATATATGCCGATGGCCGATCCCAAAATTAGTCGAGCTAGGATACATGTATTCCTTATTTTAGTTATAAAAGCTCGGGATGATCTTCTTTTTAATTTCAATCATTGAAATAGGCAACTAGAATACTGGACTCATAATTCAGTTTGGTTTTAACAGTAAAAAATAATACATTTATGAAATAAATGCGATCAAACAGACTAATAACATTCTTTCCTTATACAAGCCAAAGGCGGCCATCTTGGATTTATGTGGGTTGCCATGGTTTTGTGTTGAATTAAGTATCAGAAATGGATATGTTGCCCAAAAAAACCTTGGAAAAGAGGTATTACTCGTAATTTCTAGTTTTCGGGTTCAATATACAGTATACTGTATACGATTTTACTTGATTTCTGGGAATATGCAAATTAGGTGAAAAACCTAATTATGCTAAATATATGCATTGCTGATTGTTGCCAAGGTGGCAACAAAGCTTAAATATCTGTAATACATATGTTGAACATGATTGAAACATAAAATCCTGCGCATGAATGAATGGATTAAACTTCCAAAAACCAATAATATTCATAAATATGCAAATTAAGGGCAGCCCTCTTGGATTTCAGGGTGTTGCCCATATGGCAAATGCAAATGGGCACCGGAAATGAATTCAGTTCCCAAAACACCTCTAAATAATAGTTTTCATTATATTTGCACTATTTCAAGATAGCAAATGACCTCTGACCTTATTTCACAAATATGCAAATTAGCTCATTATCTTTATAATGCTTATACAAAAATTGCTCAATGTTGCCGAGGTGGCAACAAAGCTGAATTTTCTCTATAAACTATTTAGAACATGAATAGCAAAAAAAAAACATTGTACTTATGAACATTTCTAGGCCCTAGAGATGACAACTGGACTACCTGGCTTTCCCTAAAAAACATGATTTAAATGAACGCGAAATTAAGTCTTTGAACCTAGGTTTAAGACAAATCGATTTATTACATATTTAGTCAATAAATGCACAGCAGTATACAGCGATGTTCATACAAAAATAATGGTCGTAACAAATGTTAAGTTCACTAAGACATTCCTTTTGCTTAAAACATAAAATCTTGAATATATATATTTTTGGATAACATTAGTAATTTCTGATTTCGACTTTAAAGTATGGCACAAAACAAGATTACTGCTAACATACGCCCATAAACAGGGGAGTTATTCTACAATAGTATGTCAAATCTATATTATTCACAAACATTAATATTTTGATTTCTCGTTTTACAAACTAACTACTTATGACATAGTTATAAACATGAAATATATATTTGACAATGTATATTTTGTAAAAGCGGTTCGTTTTCAGTATTTTAAAGGGATCTAGTAACATTGTCCAAATCCACAAAATTTCATTTGAAATCTAGAGGCTCTTTTATACCGTAATTTATCTGTATTACCCATAAAAGCATGGTACAGGTTTTGTTTTATTTTCAAATTTCCTTTCCATTAAAGGGGAATTAACCCTTATCCTTTTGACTTACTGGATGTGATGAGAGCATAACTACTATCATTGCTAGTCACTTATTTCCTCATGAATATTCCCGATTACAAAAATTATAAATATGTTATGGACCACTGTCGTCTGCTTTCAATGCCCATAGGAGGCGGCCATTTCTTCAACTACTCGCGGTGAAATGACGTGGCAGGCGGAGAACACAATAGCATTATCGTAACCCGCTATTGTGTTCTCCGCCTGACACGACATTTCACCACGAGAAGTTGAAGAAATGGCCGCCTCCTGTTGGCATTGAAAGCAGACGACAGTGGGCCATAAAATATTGATTATTTTCATTATTGGGAATATTCATGAGGAAATAAGTGACTAGAAATGACAAGAGTTATGCTCTCATCACATCCAGTAAGTCAAAAGGGTAGGAGTTCCTTCCCCTTTAACAAGATATTTTCGATTGAAATGTTCGGATTTTAATTGTCCAATGGATAGTCAAAGTGAGTGTAATACGTTCATGGAATATCTCTATGCATTTGTGTTCATTACTTGGTCATATAACATCCATTATCAGTGATCATTTTATACAATACTGGAAGGACATATCAAATGACAAGACTACACACTTTACCAACCATTTATCACTTTCTGCACATGCCAACAAAGTTACTAGATCCCTTAAATGCAGAAAATAGTATGATAAGATGTACATGTACATTATAACTAAAATGATATAGTGTTTAGATTACATGAAAGTGAGAAATATATGAGGGATTTTTTTTTTTAAGAAAACAATATTAAAAAGTGATATACGGTGAATAAATGCAATCAACATCGTATGATACAGCATGAATACATAATGCTTAATACATATCTTTGACCTAATTGCAAACATATTTGGATAGAGTGAAAAGAGATGAGTACGTACATAATAGCTATTTTTCCAGTGATTACTAATTACTTGAATTAAAACAATTTTACTGTGATGTGCGTAACGCAATCAAAATGTAATTTGGATACCTTCTCTTGTTGCCTCTCCTTTTCTTGCCTTGTTCTGTTTTGCTTTTAGTTTGTTTGTTTTTGTTATTTTTCGGTGGGAAATTAATGTATATTTTTTATACTCCGAATATGTTCCCCTGTCCCCTAAACCTAAATTTGTATCCGAAATTGAAATTAATTTTCTAGTCCGCAAAATGTTAAAGAATACTAAAAGGTATGTAACAACTCACAGTTCGGAGGTATTCAAATGTACATAGGTATACTACATGCTACATGAAACCGATACTTATTGTTTTGATTCATTGATACAATACAAATTATATTTGAACGGTTATAAACTATACATTTATGAAATATGACATGTCTCGAAAATGACCGTGGTAGTTGAAAATAGGTTGTGTCAATATGCATCAATCTTATTTTGCTTTGCATCTGGTATTTCTGGTTTGAAAAACGAAACAACAGCCATCGCAAAATGTCCATCATCGTATATCTGAAAGAAAAGCACAAACATAATATGTGTATTTATGTATGAAATACTTATACTTTTATCAGAGCCCCTGACCAATTTCTCAATGAAGTAGAATGGAAAATATATTTTTACATAGCGGAGCAGTAAACCTGACCCGGTTAATAATGGTAAATCGTCAGAGCATAATAGCAGCTACATTATAGGTGAGGCTTAAAGGGGTACAACAGTTTTGGTAAGGCTGAACTTTAGTTACCAAAACCTCACAGTAACATTACAAACTAATAGTTATAACTCCACCATGCTCGAAAGGTACACAACATTACAAACGACTAAGTAAAAAGCCTGTTATCATTCAAAAAGAGCCATTAAAACACAAGAGGGCGCTCTCTAAAAAAGCATTGGTTTAAAAAAAGAATTCATACAAAATTATGCATGTGATGTTTTGTTAAAATAATGATTAAATAGAGAGATCATCAACAACTACTGTATTTCAAAACAGCTTTTGAAAGTTCTTGAAAAAGTGTAAGCATTTTTGTCACTTTTTTTTAAATCATCGAATAAATTTGGGGCCCAAATTTATTACGATCGGATATATTAATTGATATTTCAGCCATTTTGACCAAAATAATAAAGTTTATTCTGCCATCAAAATTGCATGTCCTTTCAAATTCGACACTCAGTTTTTCATTACCTCACAAACAAATTGTGTTGTGCAGCGCCTTCTCTACCAAAACTGAACTACCCCTTTAACATGCTACATTTACTATCAGTTACTGAATTACTTAAATGGACAGTACAGTTTGGATTTAGATGACGCTTCAAGAAATAACATTTGATGAAAATATGATCGGAAATAGTTGGAATATCCATAAATATATCAGATTGGAATAGCTGTTTGACCCCAAATTCATTTAATGATTCAATGAAAAACATATTTATAAATCCTACAAAGTTTACCAAAGTGGCTATAGATTTGCTCTCGGTTGTCTCTCTATTGAAAGAGACTTTTGTTGTTGGATTGTAAAATATAGGTTAATTGATACACTCGTATCATATTTGTAGAGGGGGAAATACAACATTACGTGATTCTCCTGTTAGATGAAAACCTCACTTTGAGGGCCTAAACTGTGGTCGTGATTATCGTAATTTGTTAGCACTCAAGCCTGCATCCAGTAGATTTTTTTTATCAGGGTTGGCACTTTCTTAGAACCAGGGCAGATCTCTGTAATAATACTGGGCCTCGGGGGCAGTTAACACAGCGTGGGATTGTTGACAGTAGTGATACAACTGTCAGAAACTGATAATAATGGGACCGAGTTGATTACCACGATGGTGGAAAACAAACTAACGGCACAATCAAGTCATGAATTATATGCCAATACAAAATGTGTACAAAGTTTTGATAATACTGAATTCCAATTTCTATATTTACCTTCTCATGTTGGCGAATGGTTTACGAGACCAATCCTTGTAGGAACTGGAACGCTTGACATACGTACAACCCAGCGGCATTTGTCTGAGTAGTAGAATACAAAAAAAAATGATAATAATAATGCATTAATTGGTTGGAGTTGACTATACCAAATATGATAACACCTAAAAAGACTCTCCGAATGAGAATGGATATATTCACGTCACATGAAATTTAGTAAAATTGTCGTAGCTAGAACAGAGAAAATCATGTGTATTGCACGGTACATGCATTTTATGGAAGGTGAACATCACTTCCAAGAACGCATCCACTTAGGTTACCGATTAGCATTTTGAATTGTTTGCGGACTTTCTTATTACGAAATGGGCTGCTTTTGCTAGAAAATGTGTTGTTCCGTGCCCGAAATGTGTGTTCTGCAGCAAAGGGGCTGTAACACTCCATATTATGTCTTTATGCATTTGCATCACAGCCCACCGCACTCGGTCTAACAAATCTTACCAATACTAGATCAGTTTCTTTCACGCCAACAATTTAAGGTAGATTCGCTTATCGATATCAAATCTTCAAAGTTCACTTGAAATTAAGATCAAACATTAGATGAGTGTTAAAAGAGACATGAATTCCAAATGTAGTTATTTAAGTAATTAAGCCTCTTGTCAGGAAAAGGAGAAAGTTGTGTATCAAACGTATGATACCATCAAGCATATAATGTAGTTTACAAGGCCGTGATTATAAAGACGCTCAAGGGATATTCATCATATTTACCGTAAAGCCTTCCTCTGGTTGATTTCCAAACATGAGTGCTACGTCCAGTAAAACAATCACCGAGAGCGCTAGATTGTAGCCGAACAGATAGAATTCACCAAGTCCCTGTAAAATTGATAGAGATAACATGTAAGTAAGGTGTATTAGAAGAAGAAATGAGAGTACAGAAGTGACATTCAGAATTCATCTATAACATAACACATTAGTACATAAGTATTTGATAGCTTGTTTTTAGTGAGCATGGCGAGGGTTCCTTGATGAGCACTTACAAAAACCTGAGCCAAAGGCTATAAAGGAGGTCAAGGGTCAACCCTCTCATCTTTTTGAGGGATACAAAAGTGATATTTCGCCAAAAATAATTTCAGGGGCTATTACATGTATCAAGACCTCTCACGTTCTGTGTCTGTAGGGTTGAACATATTCAATCTTTGTTATGTGTTCACTTTAGAGTGTGAGTTTACTCTGCCAGACATTTCATTTTATCTTATTATAACAGCAACAATACATTTGTCCTATGCAAAATAGCATCAATAATAATAATAGTAATGATTATAATAATAACAATAATGATAATTATAATAATACAAATAATGATACTACTAATAATAGATAATTGCTCAGGGCATACTGCAAAACAGTAGAATAACAACAAAATTATATGTTAAAATCAGGTTAAAACTGTGATATTTGGGCACAAATTTCGTTTTAAAACGGATCGCCTCCAATAACTGTCTGATAATAATCATAATAATAATAAAGAAGTCTTCTAATGCGCCAATTCCACCTTTTTCAACAACATTACCTGTGTACAGCCATTCTCTACCACGAGGAAGACAGTGACGACCCCGATTTGTAAAAGGAACAGGATGAAGTAGGAACCTGCCACCCAACGATTAGCATAACTCTGTAAGGAATTAACAAAATCCAAGAGTTATATATGGCTGACTATCCTGTTGAATAACCATTCTGAATTCGTTTCATAGAATAAAAAGAATTTGTTTGTTTAATGAAAGGCTCTCGTGCCCCTGTACACACTGACCGAAGACCCCAATACGCTCCCAGTGCGCTCCGAAAAATGTGAATGTGCGGGGTGAAGCGCAATGAGAACGAATTGGTGACGCATTGACAACGGTGTTCATTGTTCTTCAGTGTTATTGACGGTACACTTCCCCGCGATTATGCGGCGCTCCTACTAAAAAAGTAAGTAGTAGTACGGTCTCTGAGAATGCAGAGGAAGCTTTCAAGAACGGGGGAAATCCTCGCTGATTGCCAAACCTCGCCGCTTATTTTGAACACGCATGCGTAGAGGGTTTGGCGCGGTTTGGCGCTCTGACCTTTTATTCAAGGGTGTATTATCTATTCACGCACTGGAGATTATCTTTCCATTCTGTCCCTCTTGCACAAAAGGCATTCCGCAGATCTATTCCAGTGCTTGTGATCAGTTTGTAGACGGTTATACATTATGAAGGGGTACCCGGAAGGACGGAACAGAGTTTGCGTTAGTTAATTACGTCATATTCGGGCAAACTCATATTTGGGAAAACTGATGCTATTTCGGGCTAAATCAAATACATATCATCCGTGGCGTAGCGTTATCAGACTGATTGGAGGCGTTACTGATTTAGGCACAACCTCTTTATATATTTGAACACAGATTTTCCCTAAATGTGAATTTGTTCATAATTGATTGAGGGACGTTACATTACAAACTAAATTAGTTCGTAATGCAGAACAATGACCACCATCACTGCGCCCTTCAGGGCGCAGTGGGAGCGCAGCGGGCTTAGGGCTCAGTGTGACAGGGGTATAATAAATATGAACATGTCCTTTTAACATTATGACCGAAGCAATTAACACCACCTGTCAAACTCGACACTGACAACTAGTGTGTTCTTCAATCTCTATACATCGGGCAAGAGAACAAACTTTCGAACAGTCTCGATTTCGCAGAGCGCCTTTTGTATCAAATGATAAACAAGGATTGGGAAGTAATATCAATTAATTTCAATTAAAGCATGGTTTATTCATTAAAAATACATATATTGCAGCCACATGGCGGAATTGCATACGTCTATACAATAAATAAATTACATACAAAGGTTAACAAAATGTCATGAGCAACGTAAATAATATATAGACGTAGAACTTATTTATTAAATAAATACATATCAAAAACATTTAAAATGATATTGCTGGTATAAAGAAAAGCAAACATCGATACTATCCCGCTACATATTTAAAATATAAAAGTAATGCACATGTGTAATTACATTTTATCAAAGAAGCTCCAATTGTAATTCTACATTATATTTCAAGTTATTGGAATTGCATTTAAAATAAACAAAATCAATTAAAGGGCGTGATTATTTATCAAATAAAAGGTACACTTGAGTATTGGTACTTCCTGAAATGCCCCTTGACACTAAATTGGTTGGTTATAATTCCATTTGAAAGGTCATTGAATAACACATGTGAAATAAGAATAATTTCCTTTCGAATGCTCGCATAGTTATAAAATTTGATTTCAAAATAATGTATTTATAATTATATATCGTCTGGCCAGCCGATATCTTGACTATTAAAAAAATACATAAAATGCTTGTACACTTATTTCAAAAGATGTTTTTGAATAGTTGTTGATGATATATCTATATTATTATTGAATCATTATTTTAAAGGTACACTTGAGTATTGGTGATTCCCTAAGTGCCCGTTGACACTAAATTGGTTGGTTTAAATTCCATTTGAAAGTTCATTGAATAAAACAGGTAAAATGAGAATCATTCCCTTTCAAATGCTCTCCTAGTTGAACAATTTGATGTAAAGATATTTTATTCATACTTCATCGGCCTGTTTAGAAAATAGACTACCCCGAAAAATCGAAATAGCTGTTGATGATATCTTTATAGGGATAGTTGAGTTTTGGTAAAGAGAGTACAGATTTGGTCAAACTTAATTTTAGTAACCAAAACCTGCACCATTACATTACAAACTAGGTAATAGCTATAACTCCACCATGCTCAAAATGAATAACAAATTACAAATGACTGAGTAAAATGCATGTTATCATTAAAAAAGAGCCGTTAAAACTCAAGAGGGCGCTCTCTTAACACTCATCGGTTTCAACCATTTAAAATAAAGTATAGTGCATGTGATGTTTTTTTGAAATAGTGATTAGATAGAGAGATACTCAACAACTGTTTAAAAACATCTATTGTAAATGTTTTTAAAGAGGAAGCATTGTTTAAATGTTTTTAACGACTGGTTAAAAACTATCGAATAATTGTGGGGCCCCACAATTATTACAAATTGTTATTGTTTATGTATATTTTAGCCATTTCTGAACCGATTTCGATCAAATCAAGTTTATTTCTGTCAATATAAATGTATGCTCTTTGGAATTTGACACTCAGTTTTTCATTATCTCACAAAAAATTATTTTGTGTAGCGCCCTCTATACCAAAACTCAACTATCCCTTTAGCAAAACATCATATGCACCATTTTGTATGAAAAATGGTTGAAACCAATGTGTTTTTAGAGAGCGCACTTTTGAGTTTTAACGGCTCTTTTTGAAGGATAATAGGCTTTTACTTAGTCGTTTGTAATTGTGTATACATTTCGGGCATGGTGGAGTTATATAACTATTAGTTTATACTGTAATCGTGCAGGTTTTGTTTACTAAAATTCAGTTTGACCAAAACTCAACTGTCCCTTTAACTGAATGTAATATAACGTATATTGGTACAAATTCATGTTAAATGTATCCGTAAGATATTTACCAAAGAACTGTGTTGTCTAAATATTATTTCTAGATGACAGTTTGAAAACATTGGACGATAAAATAGCGTCTGTTTGATGAAAAACTAAAATAGGATCATATTTCAAAGACGGCAAATATGTTCTGGTTATTTGATCATTTGCTCTTTGGCTAATTTGACATTGTTATTATACAGGGTGGCCCAAAAAAAACGGAACGGGGCACTTCCCAAAATATAATACCACAATGTTTATGTTCACCGGATAGGGTGTCCTTTCCAATGAAAAACGATACCAAGAACAGTAATTTTGGTCAGGTCGTTTTTGTTTAAGGACGCAGTGAGTGAGACCATGTCAGGTGCCGATTTATGTCGATTTCGACCTAGTCAATGCCAGTTTAACCGCACTCCTTGCCCGTAATACCATTCAGCGACCAGGCCCATTCTCTCGGCACACGACTGAGTGCACACTAACAATAGTGCGCGATGCTCAACGATATGAACGGCGGTTCGTGCAATTCATCAAGCGCTGGATCAATACAAATTGACAAAAAAGAGAACCTGACATGGTGTCACTCACAGGACCCTAAAAGAAAACTACACGACCAAATTGACTGTTCTTGGTATCGTTGTTCATTTGAAAAGACACTCTATCCGATGGACATAATACATGTGCTACTTTATTTTGGGAAGTGCCCCGTTCCGTTTTTTTTGGGCCACCCTGTATATTGTTTTATATTACCTTCAAATTGAAACCGCGGATAAGGACGCTAGTCATAGCTTTAAGAATCAGCCCTACTGCAAGGAACGCCTGTAAAAAGAAAATACATACAAATAATATCTATATATGAAGGGCTCACTTCCAAAAGGCGCTAAATCCACTTTACATACAAAATTGAGTTAACGATATATCTACAGGCTACGTAACTATCTAGGAATCCACATTTTACGACAAATAACTCACTAATATTTAAAATATATTACAGAAAGTTCAATCTTCACATTCCTAGGCACGTGTAGAAAGTGGGACAAGGAAACCTGTTTTCCTCGGAAGTTGAAAAAGTGGATTTAGCGCCTTTTGGTTGAAAGCTCAAAAAAACACCGAATAATTTTGGTTGTCGAATACGAAAACGGCTATGGACTAATGTATAATTTTACTAATTTAAAAGCCAAATCACCATGGGCGTCGATTACGGGGAGGTGGGGAGATAACCCATCCCCCCCCCCCCAAAAAAAAAAAAAATATATAATAATAATAATAATAATAAATAATAATAATAATAATAATAATAAATCAATCAATCAATACATAAAAAAATTAAAAATAAAGAAGAAAAATTAATGAATAAATAAATAGGTACAAATTGAGAATTCAAAGGGAAAAGTGAACTAATACATACAGCTTTGGTATCTTCCAATATTTAAATAATTGCAAAGAATAATAAATAAATGATTGAAAAGGAAGAATAGTAGCGTAATAAGCAATGTTCCTCCCTTAGCTCCTCCAAATAAAAAAAGGCACGGGGCAAAAAACTGTCTCCACCAGGACTCGAACCCGGGTCTCCGGCTTTGACTATCTTAATTCGTTTAAAGATGTTCCTAAACAACAAACCTTTTCTATCTTTACATCTCTATCATTATCTGGATCGTATACGGAGCAGTTGTAGTTGGTGTCAACGACGTTCAATGTTAATGCCGCCAGTTGCAGGAAAAGGGCTACCTGTTCGGAAGAGGAAACATCAATGATTACTTATTCATCAATTTTCAGGGGAGATCTCAGGGGATTTTTAATTTTGAAGGCCATTTTGTTTTCGCCCATATCTAAAATTGCTCAACACTGACAAAGTTCCAGTTTTCTGTTTGGTCATCTGCACTACCTTAGATAACATAATCAATCGAGAAAGAAAACGTAATACCTCAAAACAAGGTGTAGCCCCATGGCTGCCGGACTATTATTTCATATAATGATGTCTGATACCTGTAAATCCACACGTCGGAATCTTGTTGTATGCGGACGAAAATGTAGGTAAAAATGTAGGTAAAAATGCAGGTGAAAATGCAGGTGAAAATGCAGGTGAAAATGCAGGTGAAAATGAAAATGCAAATGCAGGTGAAAATGTAGGTGACAATGTATGTGAAAATGCAGGTGAAAATGCAGGTGAAAATGTAAATTGTATGGCAAAGAAAATTCAAAGATTACTTAAACCAATTTTACTCTTGGTTTAAGAAATGGAGCTTCTCCATTTCATAGTTGAAGACATCTCCAGTTTTGTTTACAAAGAGTGCGGACCCCCCATTGTCCTGGTATTAGGATGAATGAGGCATGGGCGTCGATACTTACGTAAGACCTATTCATCAGGGGGGATGAATGAATAGATCATCCCCCCCTGATGAATGGGTATCAATGACAGATCGACGCCCATGGAATGAGGTAGAATTGACATTCAAAGTGAGTTTCTTGTTATTATTTTGTTAAAGTAAGCTTACGTGAAAGGCGCACATTGAATACATAATAAAGAGACGTAAACGGAAAATGAATATCCTGAAAAGTCTCTAGGACCAAACTCGGTAAGCTCATCATAGTCCTTATAAATGGTTTATAGTTCATATAATGTACATTATATCTTTGTAGGACTATGGATGCGAGGCATACGATAGCACTTCAGAGAGAACTAAAAAAAGGATTGAACTCCATTCAATATCAGGCATTGAGGATATGTACGAGAGCATTACAAACATTAAGATCGTCGAATGTCGGCTTCATGAGGAGATCGATTATAGTGATAGTTGAGTTTTGGTATAGAGTGCGCTTCAAGAAATAATGATTGAGATAATGAAAAACTGAGTGTCACATTTGAAAGAGTATACCAGTTTAATGTCAGAATAAACTTTATTTGATCGAAATCGGTTCGGAAACAGCTGAAATATCATTAAACATATGGAATTATTGGAGTAAATATGTCATTTCACATTTATTTGCTGATTTAATAATAAAATGTAAAATGCTAACACTTTTTTCAAAATTCTACAATTGAGGTTTTTCGATAGTTGTTGATGATCTCTCTATTTAATCATGATTATAACAGAACATCACATGCACTTTTGAAACCATTGCGTCTTTAGAGAGCGCCCTCTTGTCTTTTAACGGCTCTTTTCGAATGGTAGCGGGCTTTTAATTAAATAATTTGTAATTGTTTATACAGTTTGAGTACAGTGGAGTTATAACTATAAGTTTGTAATGTTACTGCAATACTTATTATCTACTATTAGAAAAAAGAAAATCTACTATTTGCCTATCATAATAGTGTCTTATTTTTTTCAAACCTATCATCTGGAAAGGCTTTTTTCAATTTCAAATATTCAAACGTTATGAGTAGATTATTTTGATTGTACATGATTATTAACGTTTGTTTGATTTTCCCAAACGCCATGAGTAAAAAATATCTCAAAAAATAATAGCTGATTAAGAAATGTAATATTACTATTAAACCACAAAATCTCTTTACTTACTTTATCATTAACTCTTTGCGAATAAACATATCTCAATTTTTCCCATGTACACATTAAGTCTGTATAAAATTGGGGAAAACTATTTTTTTAGCATTAAAAAAACGATAAACGATACGATTGATATTTTGTGTACAAAATCAAAAAAGTTGTATACTATCTTGTTGAAAATTAAATTAACAAAACCAGCTATATTGAATATAAGGCAACTTGAGTTGCAATTACCACATTCTTTTTAATGGACACCTGTCCTTTGTTTTAAATTAGCACAGTTAAGCGCAATAAAGTGAGACAATTCAACTTTAAATTTATTCATAATATTCTTCCATTTAAAGACAATCTATTTAAATGGAACATTTAATTAAATATGACTTGTAATGTTTGTAATGAGAATTAATCCTCAATGCATGTTTTGTTATACTGCCCTGCAGTTTTTGGAAACGAATAAAAAGGTTGATATATAAATGCACTCGTAAACATGTGACAATAAACAAAAAGTTGTTACTATAGTAGGACATCAGATTGAACACAACGATTATGTTTGTATGAATATGATAATTCATTTAATTTTGCACAATATGTGATTTACAAGATATATATGTTGAAGCATTTCAAGAATAAGAATTTTAACACCATAATATTATGGAAAGAGTTTATAAATGAGTTCAAATTGTATTATGAAGTTATAGTCAAGAAAACAAACGCAAACTTTGCTACAGAAATAAGACGATTTAAACAACATGTATAATTCATGAATTTGTTTGCTTTTTTGTACCCTGATTATTTTATGAAATAAAGTTCCTCGGCTGAGGCAAAACAAAAAAGTTTGTACTGTTATGGTGCAGGTTTTGGTTACTAAAATTCAGTTTGAACAAAAAATGTACTATCCCTTTAAGTTCTATTGACCGTTCAACCCCTCCTTCTTTATATCATATTAATAAAATTATAACGATTGACATGTCATTATGTTGATCGAAATAATATTTCACTTATATTCATGCGTGAAAATGGATCAAAGCAGAAACCAGTAGAACAAATGATTAATCCATAATTCTGTGATGACCTCATGGGTTTCATTCAAAATCCTTTACAGTTGCATCTTTCCAATAAAGTATACATTTTGATATGGGCTAACCTATGTTTTCCGTTTTCAAAACGATCGATTTTAATTTTGGCAATGATTTCGGATAGTCGAGGTTAACAAAATTGATGTTTGTAGAAAACATATTGCATTTCCCTTCCAAACTAATTAATGTGTATGATATTCCATTTATAAGCAATGATCGTTCAAAGATATCCATCTACACATACAAAATGGTGCTGATGACAGTGATCTTATTTGAAGGTTTTATCAACAGGTTATGTAAAGTTATGATGTGTTGATCAAGAGTAATAAAGCACGAATGATCTATACAAAAGATGAACAACTTGAATGTGCGCAAAAGCAGGAATATATTAAGAGAAACGGGAAAGCCGACACGTCATAAGCAGTATGTAATCCGCACTGTTTATATATCCATAAGCATTATTTTTAAAGTTTAGCATTGTCGTACAAATAACATTGATCATACCCCTAGCCTTATGTTCACACTGGAAATGGAATAGCCGCCTCCGCTGGTTTCATCAGTCATCTTGCAGGAATGTAGCGGGAACGCGCACTAGCTGACTCTCCGAGAGATGAATTACGCACTAGCTGACCCTCCGAGAGATGACTACAGCCGACAGAAGCAGCAAATGGACCAACGAGGGTGACACCGGTAATTGAAGTCTGTGGCTAGTTGTCTTTTTTGAAATTGGCTTTCAACCCCTTGCACTGCCGTTCGATGTCCGTGTCTCAGGTGGTATGTCTTTAGACAAACCGTCTCCTTACGGCTTACCTGACATGATTTGAGAGAGAAAATATTGAAATTAGATACATTTGGGACGTATGTCGAACAATGGGCACATGTACACAACTTTCCCAGTCACACAGTCATACGTCGTATGTAAAGCCTTCCCGTAAAAGCCACGCATTATAATTTGTGTGGCTTACCTGACATGATTTGAGAGAGAAAATATTGATATTATAATTTGGGACGTATGTTGAACAACGGGCACATGTACACTACTTTCTTAGTCATACAGTCATACATGTATATGTAAAGCAATTCTGATAGAGCCACGCTTTAACATTTTTGTGGAATGCAATGAAACTGTGCTATTCGGTGGCATTTTCCGTGGCTATTCCATGGTAATACGTGGCAGAACTGTGTTTCGTGACATGTACGGGAAGGCAGAGCACCATTACCACAGCCACGTCACGGCATAAGTATTAACGTTATGAAATTGTTGCTCTGACTTCCAGTAAGTTGCCCGATAACCCAATAGTGCCACGTATCGTAACGTATTTATATCGCCACGTAGTTTACACGGATTAGGTACGAAATTGCCACCGAATAGCCTCATTACGTGGCTCGATCGTATGGCAAGTTTGTACGGGAATGTGTAAATAGGACATTAGATCCGTTCATTTGTCTCCAGTTACACGGTAGGTTATTACAACCCAGCGCAATAAACGACTGGAATTCACGAGGTGGTTTTTAAAGATACACGCGAGTATTATTTCTTTCGGGAAAAAGATGTGAGGTTTTCGCTTCGTTTTTAATCCATGCAATAGTTTCCTCCAAGTGTCGCATTCTTGTGAAATTCTGATCTTAAAGGGGACATTACAACGATACATCCAATACTCAGCTAGGTGTGTGTCTTCCACCTGAAGAACAAGCAGGCAAAGAGAGAACTGAAGCTAGAGTGGAACAATGTGCAGCTCAAGCACTGCGAGTATCCAGTGTAGCCGACCTAGGTGTACAACTCGATCGCACCTCATTATATAAGGAGCACATCGAGAAGACGATAGGCAAAGTAGAATCTCGGAATGCCATCATCGGGAAGCTAGCAACTTTACACTACGGCGCCGTCCCCAAAACAGTAGAAACTGTAGCTGTTGCCCTCTGCATGTCATCCGCATGATATGCTTGCCCAGTATGGAGCAGATCAGCCCAAGTGAAGAAGTTGACACCACACTCAACAACACATTTCAAGAGATAACAAGCTGCCTGAAACCACTTGCTGGCATCGGATCTCCAGACCAAAGACGCGATAACACCTGCCTAAAGGAACGGATGAAGCAGGCGGCAGGTGACAGACACATAAGGCTACCAACCACCCTACATACGCCTTGTATCCCGACACAGCTTTCTCGATTCTGTTCCACACCTGAGCAGAATCCTCCACCATCAGCAAAACCCAAACTCATCAAAGCACTAAACCTGAAGTGGCCAGAGTAAGTCCAGTCAATCTAGCAAATATTAGGGGGTAACCTCGCCAAAATTGCAACATGGGAATTTTCTTCGAAATTTTGTTCAGGAAACTCCCCTGAACAACATACTAAAAGTCTTAAGAAATCGAAGCTGGGGAAAGTGGTTTGATTTGCCTTATAAATAATGAGCTAACTTGCATAATTGTGAATTAAGGTCAGGGGTCATTTTCTTTCTAGGAATAGTACACTAGTATTTAAAACAAATATTCTAAGGTATTTTGGGGCAAGGAATCCATTTCCGGTGCTCGTTTGCAAGTGTCATATGGGCAAGACCCTGAAATCCAAGATGGCTGCTCCTGATTTGCATAATTATGAATATTATTGGTTTTCAGTGGCTGCATCCTCTAATAAGCAATCATTACAGGGTTGTTTTTTTAATCATGTTCTAAATGTGTATTAAATATACTTCAGCTTGGCAACATCTAGGAATGCATATAATTAACATAATTCGATTATTTACACAATTTGCATACTCCCAGAAATAAGGTAAAATCCTGGACAGTGTAAACCCAGAAGGTAAAAAAGACGAGAAATACCACTTTTCCACGGTTTGGGGGGGCAGGAAATCCATGTATAATGCATAATTCGACGTATCAACTTGGCAACCCACACAAATCCAAGATGGCCGCATTTGTCATTTTAAAGGAGATAATTATATTTGCCACTTTAACGGCATTTATTTTATGAGAGTATAATTTGTTTACTGTTAGCAACCAACTACACTGAAATTCAAGTATTCTATTTGCTAATTTCAATAAAAATTGTAATATCGTTCTAATATAACCAAAAGAATGAAGTCGTGTATATTACATGTGTAATTTTGGGAGCAGCCATTTTGGATTTAAGAAGGTTGCCATGGTGCTATATGGAAATAAGTATAAAAAATGGACTTGTTGCCCCCAAAAACCTTGGAAAAGTGGTATAACTTGTCATTTTTACTTTCCGGGTTCCCAATATACTCAATTTGGAGGAATATGCAAATTAGGTAAATAACCCAATTATGCAAATTATATGCATTGCTAGATGTTGCCAAGGTGGCAACTAATCTGAAATATCTTCACTACATATTTAGAACAAGAATGAACAATACTAATCTGGAATTATTGCTTATTAGAGGCTGTAACCACTGAAAACCAATAATATTCAGAAATAGGCAAATTAGGGGCAGCCATCTTGGTTTTTAGGGCGTTGCCTATACGGCACATGCAAATGAGCACGGTTAATTATCATTTTGTTATTATTCCTAGATAAAAAATGACCCCTGACAACATTTTAGAAATAAATTATGCAAATTAGCTAATTATCTTTATAATGCAGATTTAAACCACTTACCCTAGCTTCGATTTCTTAGGCCTTTATTATGTTTTTCAGGGGAGTTTCCTGAACAGAATTCTGAAGAAAATGCCCATGTTGCAATTTTGCCGAAGTCAAGACGCTATATTGACTGGACTAAGTGGACCGAATGCGGACGAGAATGGGGCGGTGTAAGGTCAACATTGCAAGATGGGGATCAGTGGCGGATCTAGGGGGAGGGGTTTAGAGGGTTTAACCCCCCCCCCCCCCCCCTGGGCTGCCAAGTGAAAATGCATCGGTGAAAAAAGTAAGAAAAAAGTGAAAAAAATCACTTACGAGGGTTCAAAATAGCAACCCCCCCCCCCCCCCCCCCCCCCCTTAGCAAAAAAAAAAGCTAGATCCGCCCCTGGGGATAGCCCCTGAAGAAGATACTCTCTGCGACTGCGGTGAGACTCGGACGATGGACCACATATTGCAGTGCGGCGGGACGGACTACACGGATGACGACCTAGCTGTCCCTCGTTAATGAGCAGCCATCGAGCGATGGAAGAACTTAATTCAATAGGAACTTGAATCTTGATCTAAATAATTACGAACGATCTAAGCCTCCGTTATGAATAGACCAAATACGATAGCTTTTCAAGAAGAGAACGAAGTTGAGGTATTTAAAATGAAAAACTACACGGCCAAAAAAAGGCACACAATGCACACAAACACGTACTCAAACACAGAAACAGGTACTTCGTATTCTATGTACTATGTAAAAAATACATAAACGCACACACAAACAAACATACACGGGTGTGCACACACAAAGACAACATCACTTATAGGAACACACTCACACACAAATCAAAAGCTCATGGAGCCTGCACTCACTGGACCTCATTCAGGCCTCAAAATGTGAGTGACTCTAAAGGCCGAGATGCGACCTTGTTCGCACAATCAAGACGATTTCAATGTGTGCTAAATAAATCTTAAATTCAAACCTAAAAGAAAATAATATATTTAATAAATGATAATGAGATAACAAAATAGGCTTCGCTGTGAATCGAACCAGAGACCTCAGGATTCCTAGACCGATGCTCAACCATCGAGCTACAAAGACCATTGAATGGGGGGGGGGGGGGAGGTAGCCTTTTGACAAGGCCTGTCTCGTCTGAGCTGTGTTGAATGCACGGTATAGTATGCATTATACAGGAACGACTGGACAGCGCGACTACCGTGACTTCACCACTCGCCGGATAGTCTCCATCACGCTTGAGACACTAAACCTTGATAAAAGGCTAGGGGGGGGGGGGGGGGGGGGGCGTTCCCATGAAACACTTCCCATTGATCGTAATAGTCAGAAGCTATATCAACCTGACACTAACCCAATGATAATTAAATCGACTTGTGTAAGGAAAGTGCGAGTGATCACGCTACGTGATGCAGCATTTTGTTAATCAAATTCAAACAATTTGGGGAGAAAATTTAACTTTCCATTCCTGCATGCAACGGGATATAGAATAAATAAATGTGATGTCAACACTGCATTAATTTTGATGTCCCATTACCTATAAATGGCAGCAACTTACCCCACTGCCTAATTCGTAGTTCTGCTCAGCGGTTTAAAATTGTGTCCCTGAACACAATTTCTTGTCCTCCCACCAGCTAGCCGTCTTCACCAAATGATGATCTAGATGCCGCGCATAATGGTCGTAATACATATTACAACATATCACATAGCTCCTCCCCCTTAAAAACCCGCGTAATTGTATTATCATTATGATAGTATCATTATTATATTACGGTGACGGTGACGCTCCACCCCTTCGACATTTGAAATGTCAAAGGCACGCATGCGCAGTGACGTATTATCAGTTTTACCTTCTTTTAACCTTAAAAAGGCCTTTGATGTCTTTCTACCACCTGTTGAATGCATTATGTATGTCATATATTTTCAACAATCATAAGCCCCAAACTACACTTTTACCTCACAAACATCATAATAATTGTTATGAAGGGAACAGAGACTGATGATTAGGAGACACTCTCTTAAATTCAGGTTTAAACATTTGGCATGCGTAGATTTAAAGAGATGAATCCTTTGAATTAAACAATACATCATTCGGCCTTAAAAAGTACATGACAAATTTAGATAAAAACTCTATTGTCAATCTTTCACTCCGGCATGGAGCTTAATATAAATTGAACTGAAAATAAATACTTGAATTTTAGGGTTTAATGGTTAGCTCCGGTGCAAAACACACGATTGCAGAAGGGTAGAACTTGTAGTGGTGGATTATGTAAAAAAAAAGTAAAAGAATTATAGGTAAATTGCCACTTGGTCTACAACCATTTGGTCTATTCCCATTTGGTCTACTAGAAAATCATGAATCTGGCGGCTTAATTATGATTATGACTATGGATTATGATTAGGGTTAGGGTTGTGGATTAGGGTTAGGGTTAGGGTAAGGGTTAGGGATGGGGTTAGGGTTTTGGAGGCATCAGGTAGAAGACCAAATGGGAAGTAGACCAACTGAGATTAGACCAAGTGAACATAAACCGAATTATAGTAGCAACCACGTTTATTATAAAAAGCGAATTGTGGGGGAAGATGCACACAAATATAACTTTATGACTGTGCAAGGGATTTTATTTAAAAGAGATCGGAGACTGCTAAGCCCTCATGTTTTAATCAATGTTAGTTAACTACTGGGGGATATTATTCTCCAGCCCCTAACTCCATAATCATGATGCCTTCCGGTTTTACTCCAATGGACGCATGACAAGAGTTGTAAGACGCGGCAAGTTATTGACAAATTCAAACATTTCTATTGCACGTGTTGTTAGTGGGAGGAGTTACATCTCGCTTGAAAAACTTATTCCCGCTTACCAAATGACCTTTTAAGCCAGTCTTCGGCCAGCAACCAGTTTTCATTGCCTTCTACTCAGTCACTTGACCTTGTTTCTTACTGCAGGGTGTCGTGCATTTTTATCATTTTCATTTAACTGGTAAGCAAATTAAGAGCTTTCAACCAAAAGGCGCTAAATCCACTTTTTCAACTTTCAAGGAAAACAGGTTTCTGGTCCCGCTTTGTACACGTGCATATGGGAATATGAGAATTGAACTTTCTATATTTAAATTTTAAGTGAGTTATTTGTCGTGAAATGTGGATTCCTAGATAGCTACATAGATTATACATGTAGATATATCGTTAACTAAATTGTTATGGAGAGTGGATTTAGCGCCTTTTAGAAGCAAGCTTTAATAATTTCCACGAGGGTAAACAATGACCAAAGACTTTGTTCCGAAACTATTGATTTAGTGTGGACTACTATGGGCTAAATAACAGTGGAGGCACAAAGTGACCGATCCGATAATTTGAACTTCAAATCAACTTAAACGATCGCGTGACAGAAATTAGCTAGTACATATTATTCAAAGGTGATAATATCCACTTCAACTTTATCTTCTTCTGAAAATGTAATCATTATTTTATCATGTTTATGAATTTACTGAAATAGACTTTTGAAAAAACAATCAAAGATTAGCTTCATCATTTGTTTAAGTATATCTTTGATTTTTAAAAATATATCTTTATTTCTTAATTCGGCTAATTAATGGTTTACATGGAGACGGACAAGGGCAACAAACTTATAGTGACCGAACATAACATCTCTTCATCCGAATTGAATATATTGAAAGTGTTTTTGTGCTCCATGTATAATGAAATCGTTGCATACAATGTTGGATTGTGTGGCAATTCTCGTATGGCAATTGTCTAGTTCATTATGTAATTGTTATTTCAAATACCAAACATCAAAGGTCTTTCAATTATTCACAGTAAAAGTTAATACCAATATCCGTCGAATGTAAGTAATCATATGTCAACATATTATACAGTTAAGTACCATGGAAACGTAAAATATATATGATATAAATCTTAGTATTTTGATTGATAATTGGCCTATATAATTTTTAAAAAAAGTGTTATTTATGTTTTGGTATCAATGTATTATTATGTCAATTAACATAAGCAATGTTTTCCAAAAATGGGTTATATGGCCCTGAAACAATGAATATTAATGTGCTTTTTACGAAAATATACCTTCTATCCCAGGCCTGTGTCGTCTAAATCAATTTTGCGCTTTTAATCCCAATCGCAGGAAAAACTTTTCGACCTGTCACACATGCATAATGTTTATACGCGATGTGAGCGACGTTTATAGTTTGCTACAATACGTGATTTAGAGCGTAAGTACATGTATTACTATACAGGACCCTAAGCACACTTACGCATTGCATTAAATTGAAATTAGCAGAAACTTTTAGAGTCAATGTGATCTACAGACATAACCGCAGGCGGCGAAGATACTCTCTCCAAAACTGATCGCTATCTGTTAGCTCCGGTTTTACCGATCTAAAGTGTTATTACTAAGGAATCGCATAGAGAAGCTTGGCCATTAGTTATTTATATTCCACGGCATAATACAAAAAAATGTCTTTTAAAGGGTACACTAATGTTCACAATAAGGTGAATGTTACTATATTTTTTCCTGTCAGATTCGTAAAAACAGCAGCCAAACTGACGATTCGATCATTTAAATAAGAGCGATTTTTCTTCAAGTGCTGTTCGCTCTATTCATTTTCACTCTAAGAGCATTCGAATTCCTTTAAGGGGTAGTACAATTTTGGTAAGGCTGAACTTTAGTAACCAATGTAACATTACGAACTAATAATTATAACTCCACCATGCTCGAAAGGTATACAAAAGTATACGACTAAGTAAAAAGTCTGTTATCATTCAAAAAGAGCCATTAAAACACAAGAGGGCGCTCTCTAAAAAAGCATACAAAATTATGCATGTGATGATTTGTTAAAATAATGATTAAATAGAGAGATCATCAACAACCATTTAAAAACCGCTTTTGAAACATTTTGAAAAAGTTTTTTTTTCATATTTTGTTTAAATCATCGAATGAATTTGGGGCCAAATTTATTACGATCGAATATATTTATTGGTATTTCAGCCATTTCTGAAATGATTTTGACCAAATTAAGTTTATTTTGCCATTAAAAATGCATGTTCTTTCAAATTTGACACTCAGTTTGTTCATTACCTCACAAAAAAAAGTGTTGTGCAGCGCCCTCTCTACCAAAACTGAACTACCCCTTTAATAGGCATTTAATTTAGTACTCCTGTTTGTTCAAGTTAGTTTTCTTATCGTTCAAATTAACACTGCACCAATCGTCATTAAATTTAGGTAATTAAAAGCAAAAAATTTGTACCTTAATTCAACATTCAAATTCGGTTGTAGGCAGCCGATTTCGCACATTTAGCCTTCAAATTTATTTGGTATATATGAATATTCCCATTTGACATCATTTTTTCATTTGTTCTCAATTTGCATTAATCCATAATGAAGTTTCACATACTACTGTGCTGATTCAAAAACATATATACATTGGCATGATAAGTACACATGTGCATGGGAATAAAAGTGATTTTCATATGGAATATAATCTCATTAATTTCAAAAATTGTTATTACAATAAATTTGTATACAGGGTGGCCCCAAAAAACGGAACGGGGCACTTCCCAAAATAAAGTTAGAAATCATTATGTCCATCGGTTAGGGTATCTTTCCAATGAAAAACGATACCAAGAACAGTAATTTTTGTATTATGCGTACATCCACAGATGCATTAAGGCTTTATGACAATGAGGCGCATTTCTGAATTCGTGCAATGTCAAGCAATCAATGGCACAATGGATGTCAAAAATGAAAGTTTTTCCCAGTTTTCGCTGATGACCCGTAATCATGCAGCTATAACGTGGTGTATACATTGCATATTAGGACAAGCAAAGGGAATACAATGATTTTATCCATGCAAAAATGAACCCCCCAAACCTCCCCCCCCCCCCCACCCCTGGCTTCGCCTATGTGTGTAACTCGATCTTTCCTACCGCACCATAGTGATTTTGAGGCGGCATCACATAACGTGATCAAAGCAGCGAGAGTGATACTAGCAGGCATGTATGCATAAATTAACTGGGGATATATCGCCTCGTGTTTGAGAATCCTTGCTCGTCAGGTTCCCATTTTTGTCAATTTGTACCAAGTCAGTGCCTGATAAATCGCACTTACTGCCCGTCATATCATCAAACAACCATGCCCATTCTCTCGGCACACAGCTGAATGCATAGCGCGCGTATTGCTCGTTGTTTAACGCTATGAAGGGCAGTAAATGCGATTTATCAGGCACTGACTTGTTAAAAATTGACAAAAAAGGGAACCTGACATGGTGTCACTCAGAGCACCCTATA
The DNA here is from genome assembly GCA_037951105.1 of Echinarachnius parma. Lineage (NCBI taxonomy): Eukaryota > Metazoa > Echinodermata > Echinoidea > Clypeasteroida > Echinarachniidae > Echinarachnius > Echinarachnius parma. The sequence goes on from JBAMJV010006132.1 coordinate 49,179, forward strand.
ACAAAGACTACACGACCAAAATGACTGTTCGTTTTTCATTTGAAAGGACACCCTATCCGATGGACATAATCATGTTGTTACTTTATTTTGGGAAGTGCCCCGTTCCGTTTTTTGGGTGGCCACCCTGTATTTTTGGTCGCCGATTTTTCAGTTTTTCTTCGACTTTCACCCAAGTTGCTGATTTCTCCAAAAATCTTATTGCAAACATTTTGGTATTGATTTGGGCCTCATGTGGTCACAATTCCCGCTGCAATTCAAAAGATAAATGGCAACCAAAAGTTATGTAGATTGTTAGTAGACGGTTTATAGAATATGCATTATGAGGTTTTTAAGGATCTACAAACATTAAGTAGACCACCGTGCAAACATGACCCACAAATTATCCACGTGTCAAACTGTATAAGCACTTATGAAGGTAACCTACATCCCAGTAGTTATTTTGTTTGTATTCCCCCAGGGGCTGGGCCTGGGAACGCCAACAAAGTTTGAGCGTTATTATCTGTGAGTTAAAGGTCGCATATTAAGTAACACCAAACTATCACACGAGATCTTGTGCAAATGTTAATAAGTCTAATTATAATTATACTACTTGAGTTAATCTTTTTTCAAAAAAAAACCCTACAGTTTATAATCGGCTTTTGACCTTGCATAACGTGACATTACGTTATGCCCCTCCCCCGGCCTTCCCCTCACTTCGGGCACTGAACATCGTGGGCATGCGCATGCGCAGTATTGGTTTAATTGGTCGCCCAAATACCAACCCGAAATCGCTTGATAATTTATTGAGCTCTTGCCATATCATTGATTGATAAAATGGTTGCCAAGCTTCACAAAGTATGAACAATATTCTGGACTGGATTCGGTTATCACTCATAGTATATACCGTAACGGTTCTACGCATGTCGCTACAAACATTGCAAGCAGAGACAGTCATGTGTAATACCTCTGGAATTACGCCCGGGGGGTCACTGATGACAAGAAGTGTTAAACTATGATTATATGCACTAAACCAAACCTGAACAAATGCAATACTGATTTTGATGAATATCCTGTTTATATAGACTATATAGTTATAAGACGAGTGTCCGCTTGTAAATACCTAGGTATTTATATCGATGAACATTTATCATGGAACAAACAAATTGAACACTTTAAATCGAAAGTTGTTAAAAGTTGATATTTACTTAAAAGAATTAGACCATATATTGATGAAAGAAGAGCTTTGTTATTGTATAAGTATGTAATACAATCAAATGTTGTAAAACTTATTGTAATCAGATGCAAATTTTGCAAAATAGATCACTGAGAATTGTTATGAAAGCTGACTATTTATTTTCTACAAATCAACCTTACGCATCATTACCTTTGGATAAGCTTCATACACGTAGAACAAAACAATTAGCTAAAATTATTTATCAATCTGTAAAAAAAAAATGGGGCCACCGTATTTTGAATGAACTTTTTATAAGGCGTGAATCGCATTATCAAACACGATCCGCTGAAGCCCAACTATAATTAATTCGGCCTAAAACTAATTATGGCAAGAGACGTTTTATTTATCAGGGTGCCAAATTATGGAATTCACTAGTAAATCGCATATCTTCTCAGACTTTATTAATTGTCTTTAAAAAAGGTTTGAATATATTGATTGTATGAACTAAGCGCTTGTATAACTGTTGTATTAATATGATATGACTGTTGTTGTTTTTTGTGTGGGGGGGGGGGGGGGGAGGCTCTACTCCATTTGCCTTTCTTTTATATATTTTCTTTTGTCCTGAATGTTCAATGTAGATAGCGTAGGGACTGTATTTTAGATGTATCATTGTAATGTAAAATGATTGAATTGTGTTATGTATTTGTATTGTAAGGAACCGTACGAAAACCAGCCTGTGGCTGATAGGGTGTCTCTGCCCATGAGTTTGGTAATAATGTTTTGTTTAATACAACAATACAAAGTGCTACCCACCACCCGTCATGCCCGTGTCCATCAACCTCTGAAATGGACCCTAAATGGCGTATCACACCATCGTAAGTTTACAGTACCAAATAGCGTAAATTTTTTGCAAAGCTACCCTTAATGGCGCAAAAAGCATCTGAAAAATACCCTTTTTGTAATTAGTTTAATTATGCTAATTAATATGCAGCGTGACGTACGGAACCAGAGAAATGTTGAATTTTTCAGAAAATTGTGTATCATGAAAACTCTCCGAATCTACAGGGCTGATAATAAATGTATCACTATCATTTTTATATCCATTCAGTAAACAAAAATAGATGCATTCAAGACTGTCTTTCCCATGATAATAAATGAAAGATAATAAGTATGCGCGTTTTTTTTCGGGACATTTTTTCCCTCACTAAAACTTTAGTTTTATTTGTCATGTTTCTATTTGTATTTTAAAATCTTTGATTCTGTTTGCAATATTTTTGTTTTTATTGTACATGTATAAACCTAATATTCTTGTGACTTAGAAATGTAAAATACAGTCAACCAAAAATAAGTTAATAAGACTTTTAAAATGTATAGCTCTGAGAACCGATGATTTTTTTTTATAAATCAAGCTTAATTATTTCCAAATTAATAATCAAGAAAAACTATTTCATTGGCTTCCAAATGTATTACATATTCTAAAGTAAATCACTTTTAAATATGCCAAAAAAGAGATGAATATGAGTATATAAAATTGAACAGAAATATTGAAAATTGTGCATCTTACATGAAATCCTACACATCATTTCATTTAATTTTATTTTATTCCGTCCCACAAAAAGGGGAAAATAATTTGGCAAGTTGCTACATGATAAATATACATGATAAAAAAAACATTAAAATTTACAAAACAATAATATGACTAATCTCTATTAAGACATAAAATCTACATACGAACGAATACTATACTAACAGTCAACCGCGGAAAAAAAGAAAAACAAAAAAATCATAACATTACATGTATGATTGCACTGACACAAAGGAGTGAAAAGATTCAAAGAGGGAAGAAAGATAGAATAAGAATAAAGAAGAATGATAGAAGAAGAAGAAAGAAGAATGATAGAAGAATAATAAAGAAGCATAATAGAAGAAGAATAAAGATTTACGATAATAGTACTAAATAAAAATAAATAAAAAAACATGGGACTGTAAAAGAAGAAAATACTAATATATATATATATTTATTTGTTTTTGTTAACCCTTTCTGGCAAATGTTTACCGGTTTGGAAGGTCTTGGTGTACTGAACCAGTGTGATACTATTATTGTACATGCAGTTTCCCCACTTAAAATGTCTAGTAATTTAGATACTTAATTCAAGATAACTAATAACGTTTTTTAAAATTTCCCCCTCCAGACATATTTTAATTAGTAATATGTATAGCTATATCATGAAGTACAACATGGAAATTGTGTAATTCCTTTTAGAGGTAATCCCTTTATAGGGTAAGGTATATTTTGTTTAGTTTTTGGAGAGTATCTAACCAATTATTCTTATGATAATCAGTGGTAAAACGCAACAAAAATAAAATGTCCATCACACTCTTGTCCCGTACGTCACATGTCTTAATTAGGTTATAAATTTAAAATGAAGAATTTGTTTTCATGAAACTTAGCTAGCCAGTTTAGATTATGATAACTCATGCAAGAAAACAATTAACTGGTTTTGGTAAAGAGAGTACAGTTTTGGTCAAAACTTAATTTAAAGGTAGTGTTGAGTATTGGTATTTCCCGAAGTGCCCCCGATATTTTGTTGTGAGTTAATGATAAACTGAATGTCAAATTCGAAAGAACATACAATTTTAATGCCAGAATAAACCTTTATTGGATCAAAATCGGTCAGAAACGGCTGAAATATCCATAAGTTTATTTTTATTCAAATGGTTCTCACCGGCAATCACCAGGGGATATTTAGATTTCTTAGAAACAACATTTAAAAATACTTAAAGACTACTTGGAAAAAAATCTGAATAGGATTTTAAAAAGTCGTTGATGATATCTCTATTGAATCATTATTTTAACAAAACTTTAAATGCACAATTTTGTCTGAAAAAAGGCTAAAACCAGTGATATTTTTGATTAGCGCCCTCTTGAGTTGTAACGGCTCCTTTTTTTAATGATAACAGGGGTTTTACTTAGTCGTTTGTAACTGTGTAGTATACTTTCCGAGCATGGAGATATTATAACTATTCAGTGGCGTAGACAGGCTCTGACACCTGGGGGGGGGGGGGGGGGATGATTTGCGTTCACCGGACCAAGACCAATTTGTTCGCGGCCGAGACCACCTGCCGAAATATTTCGAGACCGGGACAATTGCTTGAAAGTCCTCTCAGTGGGGGGGGGGGGGGGGGGGGGGGGGTAGATGTTTAGATGGTCGTGACCAGGCGTGCCGGAAGAAGTTTTGGATTTTGGGGTGGGGGCAAAAACCTATGGGGCTCACGATGTTATGTGTGTAGGGGCTCATGCCCAAACCACATTCACAGTGCTGCCAGATGTGAGAAGGAGCGAAGAGACTGAGCGGGGGGAGGGTGTATCCCCCCTCCCACGGCTTTTTGCATTTTTGGACTTGAAATTGTGCAATCTGGTGCTTACCTAAATAGGAAATTCGGGCTTTGGGCTTAACATTGACTAGATGGGGGTTAGATGTTAGGATGGTCGTGACCAGGCGTGCCGGAAGAAGTTTTGGATTTGGGGGGTGGGGGGGGGGGGCAAACCTATGGGGGCTCACGATTCCGTGTGTGTG